>JAUTXW010001556.1:0-33375 GCA_030620095.1 Kuschelorhynchus macadamiae
TGTTTTATTCATGATAATTAAAAAGCACGTAAAATACCGACTTTTCTTGCGTGGCCATATTACCGACTCGTGTTGGAAATATAGCCACTGTAACCTATTTTGGAAAAACATGTCAGATTTTCAGAGAGTTTTTTAAAAACAAACTTGTTGGAATATGCTTATCTTATCCTAAATCACAGAAAAAATAAAAAAATATTATTTGTTAATCTTACAGTTAGCAATTAATCCTTAAGGTGGCCATTTATCTATAGATATCTGATCTAATAAATCAATTAAAAAAAAACATAAATTAAATTAATTTTTTGTTGGGACTGGCATAGGTATATTGGCAATAATTAAACTTATCTAAACCGCAGACAGTTTTACAGATGTACTAACCACTTTTCAAAAAAATGTACTATTAAGTTACTTAACCTAAAGTATAAGCGAATTTTTTTTTTCATTTTACAGGGTGCAGTTTGTGGGTCCCTGATAAACATAAAACCATTCAAGAATTATTTAAATTAATTTACTATGAGGTGTACTACTGGATTGCCATTTAAAATATGTGCTGAATATACTACAAAATGAGCTAAATCAACACTCGTTAGACACCAACTCACAGCGATCGATAAACGTCAATCCAATGAAATTGCTTTATTTTCCCTAATCCTCCAGTGAACGTTAAGAATGTTTAAATGCCTGCCGGTCGGGTAACTCTGCCGGAATTACCTTATAAGTAAAGACGTAAAATATATTAAATATACGGATAACATCAAACATACAGCATAGAACAGTTTACTTTAATAGTATTTAAAAATACCTAATGTCCTTATTTTTTAATTTATTTAAATGTGCCCTTTTCTCGAAACAGTTGAAAAAACTCTGGATTTGGAAGCGTTCCAAACATTATCAAATTCCCTCTCGCAATTGAGTACTTTTAATTTTGTTTAATAGTGTTCATTATTTTAAAGTTGGCTCGTCGGATTTTTCAGTTTAACTCTTGCGTGAGAAATTTAGTTTTATGTCCGCAGAGTGAAAAATTTGTTGTGAGACGTGCAGCCGTATTTCAATGCTTGTGATGAGGCGGAACATTAAACGTTTCAATACCGTGTTGTTAAAGGACTTAGGAAAGTAAGTCTGATAAATTTGCGGATAATTTTATTTAATTTTAAATATAGGTCAGGCAATTGTGATTGCCGTATTGGATTTTTAACTCTATTTATTATTTTATTTCTTAAATCCAGGAGGCATTGATTGAAATTCATTATTCTGGATTGAATACCAATTGTTTTTCATAGTTTCCATACATTAAAATAACTTACAATATTAAAAATTAATACCGCTAGCACAGGGTGATCGAGGAAACTCTTTAAAAAGAAATATCTGGATTATTTTTGAAATTAAAAAAAAATCCAAACAAAAGTTATTTCATTCGATCTGCTTTTCCATATTCGCCAAATTGTTAAAAACCATTTAAAATAATGATTAGAGGATATGAATGTATCAAAACAGTATTTTATTTTTTCCTCAAAAAACGATGTATCAGGCGAAAAAAATGGAGATATCTTTTGCCTTTGGAACAGATTGCTAATTAAGAATTTATTAATTCTGAAGAAAAGTAGTGCCGTCTAATTTTGTCCGCGAAAAATATCTCATTATATGTTGTAACACGCGCCACCGGCAAATTTATTAGAAATCATTTCATTTGAAAAGATGTCTCTTTACCGAAATATTTATTTACTAGTAACGAATTTTCTAAATTTTCTTTAACACCCTGTGTTTCGGAAACTAAGCATTTGTAGACCTATAAATAAATAATCTTATTTATTTGTTGTAAACTCCCAACGAACCCTGAAATAAACAAGACGGCATGTTATTTAACTTCGAAAGTCGATATAGAAAATAGGTCACCAGTGACTCCATCTGCCGGTACTATAGTGCAACTAAATCGCTTTAGATGCGACCTACTTTGGAACACAAGACGGCACATCTGTGCAAAAATAGAAGGGAAACAGAAATATCTTCTGTGTGGCTCTTGGTCGTAAAAAGTTATACGAAACGAAAAAACTAAAGATAAGGGAATTTACTCCTTCACCATTTTGTCGAGAAACGACTAAAACATGGCGCTATGATTGTTTTAGGGCCAAGGAGCCATCCGTTACCGTGGTATGTGCCTCGGCAAGGTTCATAAGGCAGTTTCCTTGAGGGGTATTATTATTAAAACTGAAATACCCGAGTCGATGAGGGAAACAGGCAACCAGTGGCGCCATCTGTAAGTACCATGGTGCAACTAAATTGTTTTAGATACGACCTACTTTTGAGCACAAGACGACATATCTGTGCAAAAATAAAAGGGAAACAGAAATATCGATTTCTGTGTGATTCTTGGTCATAAAAAGTTATACGAAACGAAAGAACTAAAGGTAAGGAAATTTACTGTTTCACCATATTATCGAAAAATCACCAAAACATGACACTCTATTTGGTTAAGGGCCAAGGAGCCATCTGCTACCGTGGTATCTGCCCCGGCAAGGCTCATCAGGCAGTTTCCTTCGGGGGTATTAGTATTAAAACGGAAATACCCGAACCCTGACAGAAACAAGGTGTCATGTCAATTTTGAAAATCGATGAGGAAAATAGGCAACCAGTAGCGCTATCTGTAGGTACTATGCTGCAATTAAATCGCGTTAGACGCGACTTATTTTGGAACACAAGACGACACATCTGTACAAAAATAGAAGGGAAACAGAAATATTGATTTCTGTATGGTTCTTGGTCGTAAAAAGTTATAAGAAACGGAAGAACTAAAGGTAAAGAAATTGACTCCTTCACCATTTTGTCGACAAACGACCAAAACATGACGCTGTTTGTTTAAGGGTCAAGGAGTTATCTCTGCTACCGTGGTATCTGCCCCGGCAACGCTCATCAGGCAATTGCCTTGTGGGGTATCAATATATATATATATATATATATATATATATATATATATATATATATATATATATATATATATATATCTATATATTTATATATGTATAGAGTGAACTCAACCATTTTTCTTTATCTATCTAAGAAAAATTGAACATTCTAAAAGCAATCTAGTAATATTAGATGAAATCCAAACACCATTACCCGTTTTTTAATTTATGAAACGGTTATTCGACTCGTATTTCCAATTTCTAAAACGTGGATGAAATAAGAGCGAAATTCATTTTCGGTAGAACAAAAGTAAGTCTTTCAACACACAAAATATTATCCAGGTATTGCCCTACAATATAACAGTTCACAGAAAACTAGAAAATAAATAATGGTTTTTCCACAAACAGCAAAATAAAGGAGAAACATGTATCGGTTCGGAGTTTCAAGACTTGGTAACAAGATAACTAGTTTTTATTAAATAATTATTTGATGTTTTCAGCTGTAGTTTCCGATTTGCAGAATTTAGTTTTTACTTAGTAAATTGTAAACAAATACATTATCGAAGAGTATGAGATACAGAATGTCTGAATCCGATATATTACAAAGGTGTCTACTTACCTGAAGGCAACTACTACTGACTTAATAGCGTTTGAAAAAAAAATATTTGATATATTAAAACGGAAATTAGGTCATTGTTGGCTAGACTCATCAACCCTGGTGACAGGCAGATTCCAGATTTCGTACAAAAGATTATTCACATTTCATGCAAGTCATGCATAAAGGATCGGTTAGTATAACAAATGATATCTAAAAAGAATTACAATAATAATATGGGAAAATCCTATTTCATGCTTAGTCCATTATTTTAGAAAACAAAATTGGACTTTGAAAACTTCGTCTAATATACATTTAGATCATTTTCATACACCCTTTGTCAATATAAATACAAGACAAGTAATTGATAAATGTCTGTATTCATTACACACTTTTTCTAAATGATCGCAGTAATGGGATTGATATGCAAATAAAAAATTAGGTCAATTAACCCACTAAAAATTAATACAGGCTTTAGTGGTACAGACTGTTGAGGTCGTGAGTTTAAATCCCACCAGAAATGTGAAATGTTGCAATCACGTTTAAGTAGCAGCTGATAGATGTGTGTTGGTTGAGGTTAATAGCTCGTATCTCATGTGAATATAAAAAATATATATATAGATGATTGGTAACATCAGTATCTCTAATTAATATGAAATAGTGGTTAGTAAGGCACAAAATACTTAATCATAGATTTACGGAAACCATAATTGTTCTTGGGACAAAAATTACAAACTGGTTAGTGGTCATAAGATAGGGACAATAACTAAATTCTACAGTTACGGCTTGACTTCTCTAAATAGAACACTAATAATATAACTTATCAATTCAATCCACATTACAGTCCTCCAGACAACTAATTTTGTCGAACAGTCACGGACGGATAAAAATGTCATCCCACGGCGAAGGCTGAAACTTAGAGCAGGCTGATCTATCCGAACTCTTCTAGGGTGGAATAGAATTTGAATGAAAAATTACAGTATTTTTAAATGTTTAGCTCAGACTTGAACGATCCGGATCTAGCCAAGGAGATATGGGTTAGTCCTTCGGAGTTTTGACGAACTCTAGGTCTCATCATTCATTATTCATGAAGCCTCGACATCTTCACAGAAAACACGTGAACCTACAAGTTAGTAATTTCCTTAATTAGTTATAGAAAATATGAAACTTAATAAGGGTTGTACGACACATCCAAAGCCATTTATCTTATTCTGCACAGAATAAATTATACATAGGAAAAGAGTTTTAACAGTAACCAATACAATATTTATTTAGGAGAAATGGAGTAAGAGAAGCTCACCTTTTTCATACACCTGTTACAAATGCACGCTGAGCGGAGAGCCATCGGAGTCAACATTCGAAAATTCCGCTACAATGTGAACGCGTCGTTTCAAAGCCGATTCAGGCCAGATCAATGTAGTTTAAAATTTCATATCAGATATTGCACCAACAAGACATGTGATGTTCTCAGTCGAACAGGCTTTAGAGAAATTTATGGACTCCCTTAAGGCTTTACTATGGTTACCATTGTTATATAACAATTATTGGTAATTATACAGTATTGTTGGTTTAACAACAAATTTGTTCCTTGTTACGACATTACTATGGTGTCTATTCTTAATTTACCAATGCTACTAAATCTTAAAAAAAATCCAATGACAGATCTACCAATGTCTGCAACTTGTGACGACACCGTTACAGTAAAAAAATTTAAAAAATATTTAATAATTGAATAATAAAAATAATTTTGTATTCATTCGTTTGCGTCATTGTTACTAATTTAAAGCAGATTGATTTTCAGAAAGAATTAAATACAAGGAAAAATAAATTTTTAACGGTTTTGTTCAGTACCAAGATTTCATTACTTTTCACGACTGCGTTTCTTTTCTGAGTTATCCCTTATTGATGTTTCTTATTTATAAATAATTCACTTTTAAATATGTATGTTTATTTTTTATTAGTAATTGAAGTAATCCTCTTAATAGACCATAACTTTAATTTAATATTTAATAATTTATTTTTTTAAATAGATATAAAAGGTATACCAAAAAAGGAAAACATACTTTGCTACAATGTTAACTACACTTTTGTCTACCGACAGACTTTTGAATGATCAATGAGTGACTCTGGTCACTATAGACATACAAAACTAAGCCACTGGGAGACCGACCTCTAATAAATACAACTAAAAGGACTCCTGAATAGAGTTGGGAGTTTTATCGATGTATAGATAGTTATCGATAAGTGAGCGATAGATAGTTTTAGAAAAGTGTCGATAAATGAACAATAATTACGATAGGTGTCCTATGATATCGATATGTAACTGATATTTTCGATAGTTTAGCGAGAACATCGATAGTTATGAATAAACGGATTAAATATCAACAAGGAAATTACGAGTTATATGAAAATGAGGACTTTTTTGTTTTTTTTTTGCCCTGAAATAATTTTGTATTATACAAGAGGTGGCAATAAATGTATCGATAGGTAGCAATGAGACTAACGAAACGTAGAAATATCTTTCGATAACTATCGATATATCGATAAACAAAAAATGTCGATAGGTGATGTGCAATCACCTATCAATAGGCAAAATATAATATCGCCCATCCCTACCCCTCAATAAATGTTAGACGGGACCTATATTTGTATCTCCTTTCTCAGAATGTACCTAAAAACTTTTCGTGATCGACCTTAATAACCTGGCGATAGATGTTTTTACGACCTGGGTGAGAAAAAAAAAGAAGCTTTTTGTCCTTTTGTTAGTAAAACTATGAATTCTGTGTAAAAAATGCACTTTTGATAATAGTAAGTTTAATTTTTAAATTTTCGTTTATTATCGCCAAAAAGAAAAACAATCTATTGGTCTCAGTGAAGTGGTTTAATACAGTAAAAAATGCTATGATTACACGTGTTTCGCCTGACAAGTAGGCATCATCAAATCTAAAATGCATTAAGTACCTGATAGTAATGTATAAACTTTGTCCATGGTAAAGATCGAACTCTAGACTTTGGTTTTTAGATAATTTACGTTAGAGAACCATAGACTACTCGGCTAACGCCCTAATGAAATAATAATGCGAGGCGCGAGATATTGGTTTCCAATTTAAGTTAAGACAAATTACTTCTTTTTCATTTATTATAAAAATTAATTTATTTGCTTAAAGAAATAAGGTTAAAAATTTTGAAGGGAAGTTAGTGTTAAAAAATACTTATAAGGGATAACTCGAAAATGAAACGTCTCCAAAAATACTATTAAGATCTACGTACTACACCATAACTAACCTAACCTAACCTAACCAAATGATCAAAGATTTTTAAAAAAAAAGTTAGGTTACATTTCCAGTTCTTTTTCAATCTTAAAAAAGAAGTTGAGTAAAGCAATGACTATCTAGTTAAAAAATGTTCTTGTTATCTTTTTGTAGCAACGTGCTCAGAATAGTATAAAAATGTCACCAGATAGCGGAAAGAAAGATCGATTAGAGCGAATAACAGGTTGTCTTTCAGGAAAAGTATAAAGTATTAAAAACAAGTTAACGTTGTTGGTCCATAACGTCATCTCTTTTTCTATTGATTTAAAAAAAATACATTTTCTGGCCATCTTTCGCTTCGATAGAACATTATCTCCAACAATTCGAAAAAGTTGACTGCATTTATACTAATATTCTACTTTAATAAAAGAAATAACTTCATTAGAACATGGTGACTAATTATTTGGCTAAGAATTAAGAGTACTCTGATAAAATGTAATTCAGATTTTACTATCAACCAAGCAATTTCTAACGATCCTTTATTATTTCGACTTTGTTTCTTTTGCAGATTGTACTTTATAAATTATTTTATATACAAACCCTAACAATAGTTATATTCGGATGTCGCTGATTCAGATGATCAAGAAATATGAGAAAGTTTTCTCGACCATGCGGCCTAATTACATATCTGAACATAATTCTTTACAATCGAAAACAGAGACACTGACTCAAACTTTAAGAGGGAATGGATATTATACTGAGGATGTTAGACGATCAATTAGAAAATATAACAATCCTATTCCATGTAATGGAACTTATAACGAGTTGGGATAAGAAGTGTAATTTTTCCATTTATACATGGAACCACAGGTAAAATTGCAAGATTACTGGTCTACATACGTACAATCTTCTTCACACAAAAGGAAATTGGACAATGTTTGCGATCGCCAAAGAACATTATTCTTTTCCAAACTGACGGAGTATATGCAATTCCATGTTCCTCTGGCGATGTCTATTGGAGAAACTGTACGGTCCATATCGACTAGGCTTAAGGATCATGAACGATGTATCAAAAAGAAAAAATTATACAATCTGATGTATCTGAACACCAACATTCCACTGGATATGTCATAAATGTAAAAGAAACCAAAGTTCTGGCATCGGTTTCGGGATTCTATAAACGGATAATTAGAGAATCTATTGAAATTTATAAGCATCCTAACAATTTTAATAAAGATACGGGCTTCAGTCTACATCATAGGTGAAAACCGTTCGTTGCACCAACTTACTTTTCGGTGAACACACTCTCCGAGCTCGTTCAGTATACCGATCTCATGACGGAAAGATCCCTGAAAATGACTCTTGCAATCGAAGGCAAAACGTTGGAAAGTGATTTCATTTTAACACGGTCTAATCTCAAGAATCATGACTTTTTAATTGACCACAGCCGTGAAATCTTGCTTTCTATGTTACCTTAATTTTTTTTGACAAATACTAGATGTATGTAAAGTATACTTTTTGGAAATGAAAATGATTGGCCGGACATTATTTTGTTCTAATATGGTTTTAGAATGAGAAATTTTGCAGCATACAATTTTATTTAAAAATTCTTTAAAAAAATGGGCGTTTCCTACATGGTACAAGGTAGTTTTAATGACACCGTGTGGTTGTGCTTATTGATTTGATTCTTAACCTTAATAGCAACAACTAAATAAATCGTATGTAAACATCGTGAATAATACTAAAAATATCAATTTCAAATTCAGCATTCATCTCGAGTGTCCAGCAGTTTATACACTAACAACTAAGCTGTAATTATCAAACGTATTGTCCCCCTGCAAAGTTAAAACAAGCGAAATTTGCCCAGCTTCTTAAGCCTGAACTATTGTAGCAGGCTTAAGTTATGCACAACTTCTGCTTGGTAATCAAAGCCTAAGAACTAAACTAAGCTTGTAAATCTTAAGAAAAACAGCGAACTTACAGTGTTTCCTTTATTTATCTCTGGTTATTATAGTTCCCGCTAAGTTTGGCTCATAAATGCTTTAAATAACCTGGAACATTAAATCGTATATTAAATTGTTTCTAAAATTAATTATCTTATATATAGGACGGAAGTAGGAAAATAGTGAATAAATCTATAAAGATCTTATAAGTCGGTTTTAATACCTAATTGGTGTTCACTGGATCATGACTCAGTAATATAATTGATATTCACGTAAGATGTTGATTCTACCTGGTATTTCTATTGGAATTGTTGGGATGTTTACGTTTATAAATAGATTCTTTAATTTTCTGTTTAAGGATCCAGAGACTTGCGCAGTAATTTAGTTTCCTTCATATTTAGAAAAAGTATAAGGAAATGGCGATATTAAGCAATAGCAGACTGTGCAGTATATTACTTATACATCGTTCATGTTGCTTAAGCCTTGTAAATATATAACCACACTACAAAAATCAAGGGACAATATCCTTTAATTTTTTGGTGATGTTTCTGTAAAAAATACTAAACAATGAATTAGTAGGAAACAAATTGTGTCATCTGTTACAGTTGAACACACCTGCTTTTCGCTAAATATTTTATAACAGAAAAAGAACTTAACATTTGGGTATGGTTCTTGGGATTTATAAACGGAAATAAGAGACTTTGTTGTACTTTTTAAAGATCTAGAAAATTTCTATGAGATACGCAACAAGTACGTCAATTGAAGTATAAAAAGCGGGTTAAATCTCTCCGAGATAAATAAGTAGTCAGATTTAGTGGATTAAGGATGCCTCCAGAAATCGAAGACAACATGTCGGTAAGTAAGCTCACTTTACCGGGGTCTTTTTCCACAGATCACGATTTCTTACTGGCATAATTTAATGATATACGATAGCAGCATTGTAATAAACCGTTTAACATACGGACTAAAATAATCTCAATTTAATTTGAATTTAAAATTTGAAAAATCTCTTTGGTTTCGTTAAGTTAAAATTTGAAGATACAAAGTAGAGGGAGTTTTATGATATTACCAATATATCTACATAGGAAAAAAGCTTTTGCAAAAAATCTAAATCACCTAATATTTAATTAACACTGTCTGTCGGTCTGTCTGCCTGTCTGTTCGCGGCATAGTTAAAAAACTAATTACCGGATGAGTTCAAGTGTTAGTCAAACATAGGCAGATAATCTGGTAATATTTTGGTAAAAATCCAATATGGCGGAACAAAGGCCTAGAAAATTGTTAAAACAATTATTACAAAAGAGTAATTATTTAATTTACTTCAAATTTTGAACAAAAGTCAAGTATTACATAGAAATCAACTGGTAGAATTTTGGTAAGAATCTAAAAAACTACTTATTAGTTTGATTACAAATTTTGTGCGAAAATTAGTTATGATATAAACATGAAATTGTAAAATTGTGGTACGAATTCAAAATGTTCAAATAAAATGTTTGTAATCGTAAAAAAAGGTCCAAGAAAACAAGTTTTTTTCAATTCCGAGGGTCTGTCTGTCCGTCAGTTCGCAGCCTAGCTAAAAAACTACTTATCTGACTGACTTCAAATTTTGGAAAAGAACTGCTGCAAAAATAAACTGGTGAAATTAAGGTACGAATTCAACATGACGAAACAAAATAGCGGTCGTCTTATAAAAAATCAATGTAAAAAATAACAAATAAATTTATTTTAATATATGCCCAAAATCAAGTATGGCATAGATAGAAACTGTATGGTACGAATCCAATATGGTGGAACAAAATGGCGCCCAGTAAAAATGTTTAAAATGCAGTATATAAGTGTTAATACATGATTATGTACTAACTGAGTCGCACTTCACTATTCCTAATAAAAGAAATATTCATATCGAGGGAAGTTGGGTAAAGGAATTTTACCGATTTCTTATTGATATAGCAATGGCAATTATGACGTTACAGTTAAATACATACTTGTTCTTCTTTCTATAGTTATATTCTATAACCATATGGGACTTTAATTTTCTGTATTTCTAGCGTTTTTTTTGTTTAGCGCTTATGAATCTCTCTGGAATCGCTATCGACCGCTTCCATCCATTTCGCCCACCCCTACGCCTTATTCGCTGCATTCAATAGTTAATAACCTTTCCAGGAATTCTTTCTTTCTTAAGTCTTGCCGCAACGCCAGCCCACTGTAGTTTTTGCATTTTCTTGCATTCTAATAATGGTGAGTCTTTATAGTCCTAATATATTTTGAAGTCAAATCTCGCAATCGCTCTTGTATACGCCCCAGTATTTTCCGGACGTTCCGCTCGAAGATGTCTATAGCAATTGCCTGTTTTTATGTTAATACCCATGTTTCTCTGCCATCACTTGACTAGACCCATCTGCAATGGACCTAATAAGGTCTTGCTTGTATGTAGTTTAATGCTCCTGTGTATGTGCTACGATCTGAAAATGTGGGACAGTGCAAAGTAAGGTCTGTTGGCCAGAATATGTGGGAGAGAATAATTCTAAACTCACGATTCATCTGATCTAGTTCAACCCGAATCTAACCACTTTCTCGTTGGGCTTTCAAAAGCTATTTTACCACGGGCAAAAATTGAAAAAAACACGTTCTACTCCGAGGTAGGTAAATTGCGTCACCGCCTCTGTGTGATCTTCCGTTGATCTTTATAGGTTCCGGTCTAGTCGTGATTAAAGCAACAGTGCAGTTTTGTTTCTTTTTATATACATTTTTAAAGATTTAGTTTAAATTATTTATGAATAGTTTATTGCATAATTTGTTATATACTCAGTGTTATATTTGCTGACTAATGTAGTCAAAAGTAAAAAATTTTATTTTAAAATAAAGATATTTATTTAGTTATGTAAGAGAAAGAAAACTTTGAATCTGACTAAAAAAAATAAAGCTAAATGTCGGATAGGAAGTGATTTATTAGTTCTTAAAACATTTATATGAACTAGATTATAATTATAATTGGTCCAATCCATCTACTTCTTAAATTTTACATTTTCTCTACGTATTTAACGTAATATAAACGCCCGAGTTATGTTAGCAAATTAATCCAAACACTTATACAGCTAGATGACAGTAAAATAATAAATGCTTGGTTTAGTCTCAAAACGTCATGTGCTAAGATCTGTTATATTAAAACAAATTAAACGACAGTGCAAAAACTATAAAGAAGTTGGAAACTGAGCGCATATAATTTATTGTTTAATTGTATTTGGTTTGTTATATGTTATATTTAAGAAGTATCAGGCAAATCAATTAGTTATGGTAATTAACAGATAAAAACGAATGTTTCTTGTTATAATTTTTCTTTGTCCTTCGACATAACAGCGAAATTGATTAAGGCCAAAAAGCAAGGCGAGCAATTCTCGGTTTGTTGTTGACAAATTTCTCTCAGAGCGAGTAAGACTCCTACTAGCAGCTATGACCTTCTCCTGGCCATCTTGCTCCTGCAACAGAACTGCACCTACTCCAAACAGACTCGCACCAGTGTCAATACAAAAAGAACGAGTAAAATCTAGTGCTGTAAGAATTGGGGCTGAAACCAACTTTTCCTTAAGTTCTTTAAAAGCTTCCTCTGCTTCTGTTGTCCAGGTAATAGGTTGGTTTTTCCCACGACCTTTCAAAAGATCATTTAAAAGTGCTAAAATGACTAATAAACCTCCTATACCAAGAACAAATTGAAACAAAACTCTTAACCTGGGTAGTAGTCTTGGGTCTTGGGTTTTCAATCATAACCTTAACTTTATCCGGATCTGTCCTAAGTCCAGAGCCGTCCACTACAAAACCAAGATACTTTAGCGATTTCCTGAAAAACTGACACTTTTCAAGGTTGATTGTGAGGTTTGCATCCACTAGACGACGATGGACCTCTCTTAAAACTGAAATGTGCTCATCAAAAGTACTTCCAAGAACGATTAAATCATCCAGGTAGCAAAACACTTTAGGTTGTAACTCAGGGCCAAAAATTGAATCTATCATCGCTGCTGATTTTGTGCGGCATTAGCCAAACCAAATGAAAGAACTGTAAATTGGAACAAACCTCTTGAGCTCACAGAAAAAGCAGTCTTTTCTTTAGAACTCTCTGATAATGGAATTTGCCAAAAACTATGTCTTAGATCAATGCTAGAAATGTACTTAGTATCCCTCAACATGGCTAAAATGTCATCGATCCTTGGTAGCATGTAGCTATCTTTTTTTGTAACACTATTTATAGCCCTTGCATCATAAACTACCCTATAAGTACCATTTTTTTCTTTGGAGTTAATAAAACTGGAGAATTCCAAGGACTTTTGGAAGGTTCGATAACCCCTAAGCTTAGCATCTCATCGATCTCCTTGTTAAGGTGTCCCATCATAAATGGAGACAATCGATACTGTCTCTTTCTAATAGGTTTGGCATCACCAGTGTCTATATCCACAATCAACTTGCTAGTGCGACCTAAACGATTATCAGAACATAACTCCCCAAACATCTTTATGACACTGTCAGCTACTTTTCTTTGTTCAGACATCAATTCAACACAAAGACCAACATGCTCATCACTCTGTATTACATTTTCTTTTGAAACCACACAAACTGAAAAATCATTGACCTCACTTAAAATATCCCATGAATTGTTCTTAAAATTTATATTTAATGAACACATTTTACAAAAGTCACTGCCAAGAATCAAACCATACTTTAAAGAAGGTACCACTAAAACTTCCACTATTTTACAAACATTACCTAAACAAAGTGGAATTTGACAAATCCCTGTATTTTCCTGTTGCCTGCCATCAGCTACAGTTACTTTCTTTGGCATGGCGTAGTCAACAAACATTTTATATTTATCGAGCAACT
Organism: Kuschelorhynchus macadamiae; assembly: GCA_030620095.1. Classification (NCBI taxonomy): domain Eukaryota; kingdom Metazoa; phylum Arthropoda; class Insecta; order Coleoptera; family Curculionidae; genus Kuschelorhynchus; species Kuschelorhynchus macadamiae. Next base: position 13,559 of record JAUTXW010001556.1, read on the forward strand.
TGAGACCTAACTTGCCAATACAGGTTTGGTTTTCTAACTATAAGTTTCCATTGATTCCAATCCTTCACATCAGTGGAAGGGCGCACAGAAAATGTAGGTTTACTAAAAGGGCGTACAGAAAAATCAAAATTATTTTCTCTAGAAGAACCTCTACTCAAAAATTTAAAATTTACAAATGACCGACCAAATAATTTGACTTCAGGAGTTTGAGAGCGGCCTGCGACAAACTCAGTACTCAGTTTTTTTTATTGCAATCAGGGCAATTCCTACTTATAAACCCATGTTTGCCACACTTATAACAAAACTTCTTACGTGGTTCAGGACAATTTTTAAATAAATGATTTTGTTTTTTAAAATTAAAACAAATAGCACTAATATTGTTTTGAGTTCTGGACTAAGACTACTATTATTATTGTTGTTCCTAACACTAGAATTAGAGCTAGAAGACTCTTCATCTCTAAAAATCAAATCAGTCTCTAAACAGTTGCATTAGACTGTACATACCGAGATTTAATTTGTGACACTTCATCAATTTTTTTACACAAGTCTAAAAGTTCAGAAACAGTTTTAATATCTTGCAAAACAAGAGCATTAACATACTTAGGTAGTAGATTCCTTCGAATTATTTTAAGTTGATCAAGTGAACTAGGTAATATTGTTAATCTCGAGAACAAGTCTGCATACTTACTACATATAAATTAACTGACTCTGTTCTGCCTTGAAATCTACCCTTTATCTGATCTAACAAAATCTCATCATAATCACTAGGTAAAAAGTATTTCTTAAGCCTCAAAACAATGTCTTGCCAACAATTGAAAGTGTCTTTATTGGCCCTAAACCAAGTGAGTGCAGGTCCCTCAAAAAGATCTATACTTGATTTAAACAACTGGTCATCAGTAACTGATCTAGCATTAGCTAACTCTGTAACTCGCTCTATAAAAGCTTTCACACTAGTACCACCTGAAAATGTAACATTCCACTTACACACTGGAGTGCTAGAAACAAATGGAACTGAAACCGGAACCACAACTGTAGACTGACTACCAACACTACCACTACTAATGTTCGGAATAGCTATAGGTACTACATTTGGGTTTGTATACCTAGCACCAGGCTTCAAATGAGGTGAAACTTTAAATAATAAAATGGCATTCAACTCTAGACACTTACACGTCCAGTCCCTAACCAAATCTACATATTCATCCCTATCATGATCATCATCATCGGGTACCTGAAATAGTTTAATTCTAAAATATAAAGATATCAACCTAGACCTTAGTGAGCGACAGAGTACATGAGTCTCACTACCAGAAGAGTCATTAAATAATTTTTCTAAAACTGTTAAAGTATTTTTAATAAAATCTGTTTGATACTGTAAGTTGAAATCTTCATCGACTAATGTTTCAAAATTTTTATTCCTAACTATATGGGCTGACAATATGTTATGCTTGGTAGCTATGTCCTTTTGGGACCTTAATGAAAATTTAATTTTTCGAATACCAATTTCATATTCTAGCTCAACCTCAGTCAACAACCAAGTCACACATCTGAAAATATCAAAAACTAGAAGTCCTTCAGAAAAAATATGTATCAAAATTCAGACAAAAAGAACCTCAAATACTATAAAATATCATAAAACAGTTTCAAATCAAAATAGTCATAAGTCACAAGCTAAATGCACTTACAAATTCAAAAATGTTAGATTTTACTAATATAGCCTACTTGAAATATCAAAAAATGTAATTAAATATTCCAGACACTTAAGAGAATTAACTGCAACCAACACTGGAAAAAGTTCAAAATTTAATTTAGTAATGGCCTTATTGAGTTTTAAAGAAATGCCCCAGACGTAACTTTTAATAATATTTTGCCTAGTTTTAACTAGCATGCCTGGTGATATAGTGGCGTACACATCCCTGATTCGTTCCTGCATGTTCTCCCTTGCTGTAGGTGGTTGGGTGTAAACACGATCTTTAATATAACCTCACAAGAAAAAATCTAATGGAGTTATATCGCATCTGGGTGGCCATTCGATAAAAACCGCTACCACCAATCCGTTTTTGATTAAAATTAGCGTCCAAAAATTCACGAACGTCCCGATGGTAATGAGCAGGTGCACCGTCTTGCTGCAGCCACATGTCTCTTCTTTCTTCTATGCTGAGTGGTCTGAGAAGAATAGGCAGCTAAAGCTTCAAAAAATCTAAATATCTTTGCCCATTAAGTGGTTCATTAAAAAAATACGGACATATAATATGGTTTCCAATGATTCCACACCAAAGATTTAATGACCAGTGATTTTGATGTTGTACCTCTCGTACCCAGTTGGGATTTGTTATTGCATAATAATGCATACTATGCCTGTTTACAGCTCCATTGTTTCTAAATGTAGCTTCATCGGAAAACGTGATATTCGCTAAAAAGGATAAGCTTCTATTCGCCTTATCATTAAGTTGCAAAAGTTAACACGCTTTCAAAATCTTCATCCTGCAACTCTTGGTGTATTTCCATATGATATGGATGATATTTATATCTTTTTATGGTCCTGTTTACTGTAGATTGTAATGTCTCAGTTAAACTAGCAAGTTGTCGACGACTTAAACTGGGATTTTCTTCTATATGAAGTAGAATTTCAAACTCTTTATCTTGATTTGTAGAAATTTTATTGACAACTGTTCTCTTCGAATATGCCACATTGCCACTAGCATCAAATCTCTCCATGACATTTTGAAAGGCCACTTTAGAAAGCGCGCGTCGATCGGATATTTTGCTTCATATAGCCTTTTGGCCAGAAGGCAATTTTTTTGACCTTCACCCAATATATAGACTATATCTATCATTTCATTTTAAATTAGACGAGAATACGAAAGACGGAATACGATGCGCTAACAACAACGCGTTTTTGACATTTTATACATTTAGTCGCCAGTTGCTATAGACTGTTTTTTCCATGGCTACTTTGATTGATCGAGTTGTTGATTTTCTAAATTACGCAAAAAAAGGAAATTTGAAAATATTTCGAAAACTATTGAAGATGGGTATATAATATATTTAATAATAGTTATAGATATTTTTATTCTTAACAAGACTAAATAAAAATATACAGGGGGTTCCATTTAAAAAAACTGAAATAAATTGGTTTGAAAATGTTAAAGTTGGGCATTTAAATTTGGACACCCTGTATATGATATCTTCAATATCACGAAAGCAGTCTTTTATTTCATGTTCATTTTGTGCAGAAAGCAAAATATTTTATTTTTAGTGGCAAAACTAGGCGTTATATTGCTAATCATAGATGTGCATCAAGTTTAATTTTTTTTTGTTTAAAGCTAAATATTTAAGAAAGTATCAATTTTACCCATGTGACATATTTTATAAAAAAGTGTTAGAATTTTATGCAGAATTTAAAAATCGAGTCAAATATAGGGTGTCCGATTAAAAAAAATAAATAATTTTTTGACGCACACCGTATAATTTAAAATATTTTTAAAATGAGCACGACTTACATATATATCCCACAGCATAAACAGTTTGTTTCCAGATTTTACCTGTGTGACGTAAATTTACTTTTTCCAATCGTTGACTCACCCTGTACATATAAAAATTGTATTATCTTCAACCTCTCTGTCAAAAAGGATTATTTTGAGGGGATGTTTCAGTTAATTGGAAGAAGGTAAGGAAAAATAACACAATTTGCATTTGTACATAATATTACTAAATAACTATGTGCCAAACCTAACTGGGTCAGTCGCCACTTTCCTTAACAATAAAAACGGTTCATACCTAGGAAAATTCCAAGTAAAACTAATTTACCGATTTTCTAAGTTTTCTTATAAAATATTTTATAATGTTTCCAAGAAAATGCCATCATTTTAGATTTTTAAAATCGTAATTTTTATAATCTTACGTGTTCCATTCGAATATCGGTAGCATGAATTGTGATGTAATTTAAATCGAGTTTAAAAACTTTAGGCGTAAATTACGACTATTCCTGTTCAGTTTGTAAAGAACTATTTAAAAATGGATGACAAAAACTTTCGACTGGCTTTCTTAACTTTTCCCACGAATTTTTCTTTAGTGATACGGTATGAGAACTTTAAGCAGTTTTAATATTTCTGACCCATTTATCCTTCCTTAAATCAATCAAATCAACTAAAAACGGTAAAAATATTTTACAGGGTAATTTGTATATTATAATCTACCAGTTTTCTTTCGTAAGGTGAAATAAAAAAAAATTATATAAGATCTAAATGAACGTGAGTTCAAATTTTTAAAGCATAGTGGTTGCTTTTGGGGTTTGAGTTCAGAAGGGCCCATCGGAACTCAAAGACCAAATATCATGTACCGAAAATTGCGTGAAAATCTTCCCCTTTATTTTTTAAACAATTTTAGATACAAATTTGAGAATTGACACATTTCAGTAAATACGAAATACTCGATTACTTGCGCAGTCTTTTTTAATTGCAAAAATAAACAACGACAAAACCATTTGAATAATATAGTTAGTGTAATGTGTAATAATTACTTTTAAATCTATATGTGCCGTGATGTCTTTTGAATGGATATATTTTAATGACAGTACTATTTTTTAAATATTTTGTCCTTACTTATTTTGGCAGTTGAAAAAGATTGCGAAAGTAATCGAAACGTCCTGTTAATACAAATAGACAACAATTAAATATGCAGTAGTCATCAAAAACTGTAGTTTTATAAATTTTGAATCGCATTCCCAAGAACCGTCTGTCGTTAAAAAATTATTTTGCAAACTGGTTGGAGTTCGTAATTTGACCGCTAGGGGGCGTAACTACTATGAAGAAACATAAAATTCACGCTATCTTGGAAAGTTAGACAATGAGCTATAACTTTCAAGACAGCATTTGTTTTAGGAGATTTTTAAACATTTGTGAGCTTTTTGTGACTAATTTTAGGGTTTCGTTAGGCTCGACGTGTTAACGATTTTGTGCTAAATGGGAAGAAAGTTTAACTAAAATATAAATTACGTCAGTTACCATAGCTTCGCCATTTTTTTTTTCTCGCTAAGGTAACTTGATCTGATTAAAGCACTCGAATTTTTGACATTTTTTCATATAAATCTAGATCAGTTGGAGATATCGAGGTGCGGTTTTCACTAAAATGTAATTAATTCTATGTTGGTTTTCAAGAAAGTTCCATTTAAGTTTTTTCCGGAAATCATAAAAATATGGGAACGCAGATAATGCCCTTTAGTTTATTTACTTTAAACTAAACAGTTGACTTAAAAATCATCTTTAAAAGAGCATAAAACAGATCCTTTGGTTCCCCTCTCCCTTATTATGATAGGTACGAAAAAATCTCGTAAAGCAAAATGGTGCGGTATTACCCAAGCTGTCAAATGATGTTTTAAAAGCTATAGCTTGTCGTCTAACTTTCTAAAATAGCATGAATTTGTTGTTTCTTCATAGTAGTTACGCCCCCAAGCGGTCAAATTACGAACCTCAAAATAATTTCCAGCTATTTCTCTTGCCCATTTTACTTCTAAGGCCTCTATTGTCGAGATACAGCCGCTCCGTACACTTATCCGGATAGCCCGTATATATATATATATATATATATATATATATATATATATATATATATATATATATATATATATATATATATATATATATATATATATATATATATATATATATATATATATATATATATATATATATATATATATATATATATATATATATATATATACAGGGTGTCCCCGAATTGCAGTGTCCAAACTTTAACAGCGCATTCTGCATTCAAAATAAGCCCTAATTTTCTATATAAACATATATTGGCAAATGCTTCGATTTCGAAATACAGGGTGTTAAAGTTTTAAGAAAAAAATTGTTATTTAGTCATAACTTTTTTAGTACTTGAGATATTGTTAATAAATTTGGTAAACAGCATTTGAGTAACAAAAGGCATTTTGTTACTCAATGCATGATTTGAAATATTTTTTAATTCTTTATCAGTGGCGTCCGTACAGGATTTTTTATTGAATATTCTTGAAGAAAAAATGGTACGCTACTGCTTTTTCTGAAAACAAAAATCATTTTTAAAATCCCCACTCAGTTTGGAGCAAATTTGATCCCTCGCCTTTTTTTCGTGCGATGCAAGGATTTCGAGTTAATAACTAAAAACTATTTTTATGTATGGCGTAGTTAAAATTTCCATTATTGTTAATTATTTCAGTGGCAAAACCCTTAACATCTTGGTATGCCATGATTGCATTTTTGTGACAATTGAATAATTGCTAGTTTCGTCTTTAAAGTGTGACATTTGAGTTTTTAGAGTAAATAAATGTCAGGTACATTACAATTTATACATAAAGGTAATTATCAGTCTAACTAGTGATTTCAAAATGGTGTTATTCAGTAACTTTGAGTATGCTGATATTCATTTCGTTTATGGTTTCTGTAATGGAAATGCAAATGCAGCAATACGGGAATACCAACGAAGATTTCCAAATAGAAGATTACCTTGCAAACAAGTTTTCATTAAAACGCATTTAATGTTTAGGAATTTTGAACTCAAAAAGAATCCGAGAAACGAAGGTAGGAGAAATGAACAATATCGAAACGTAATTTTAAATAAGTTTGACAACTATAGGACATTAAGCCTACGAAGAGCAGCTCATAATTTACAAGGCAACGCAGTTTTTGTTTCTAAAAATAAGGTTCATCGCGTTTTGAAGAAAAATCACAGGAAGCCATTTCAGATGCAGCCAGTTCAAAACTTACAACCTGGTGATGCCGAAAAACGTGTCAGTTTTTCGGCATCACCATATATATATATATATATATATATATATATATATATATATGTATATATGTATATATATATACATATATATAAATATAAATATATAATATATAAATATAAATATATGTGTATATATATATACATATATATAAATATAAATATATAATATATATATATATATATATATATATATATATATATATATATATATATATATACATATATATATTCGTTTAACGTTTAAAATGTTATCAAGATACATGGGTCGCACTGCACGTTGGAAGTGAATTTATATTTTTGTTGCCAGGTTATCACCAACATTCATACAGGCCGATTTAAGTGCAAATTCAGGCAGAAATTGCTAAAATGAATATTTGAAAATATTGAAGCCAACTATATTGGACCGGATCTTTAAATGTAAATCCAATAATTTGCCTAGCTTCATCTGCATTATTTGCGGAATTGTATCATAAACGCTAACCTGTACAGGGTGTCACGTTCATTATGGGACATTCCTTTATCTCAAAACCTATAAGAGTTAGTAAAAAAAAATTCAATACTAATTAATTTTACGGATACCTGTAATTTATTAGATTTTTAGATATACAGCGAGTTTATTTTATTGTGGACCAGCATGAACTTATCTCGAGTTTCGGACATATTGCCCGTTATCTTCAGAAAATGACTGATTTGCAAACACAATTTCTTCAGATTCTGTGACCGCCAAAAATTGTTAATTTTACCCTTTTCATTATTTAATAGCTAAATAAGTAATCCACTGTGTTGTCAAATCTACACCTCAAACAGATTAACTGTGGCATCAGCATACTGTTTGTGCAACTTTAATAATTGTGATAAAATTTCCACGTAAAATATGTTACGGGAAGGTGCACTTTAGAACATCTGGACAAAAACAAATTCGTAGCAAAAAGTTCTTACCCTGATTTATTATGTCTATTACATGGGATTAGTTTAATTTTGTATGTTGATGGGTGATTTGTCCCTAAAGTACGGACCCGTCAAAGTCCGACGGCAACTATTGTCTAAAAATTACATCTGAACATATGAATTAAAAATGGCAGCTCATAAAGGCTTGTGTAGTGTTGATATTTACAAATTGCATCTTTGTGATCCTTGTAAATATTTCAAGTATTAGCGGTATTTATATGAGGGTATATTTCAACTTTTGAATAGGTAGATCAGCTCCTTATAAAAATTATATAAAACCTGACTAAGCGCAATTAAAATTAAACTCCTTTATAATAATATAATAAAATAGAACCAATTTTGAACCATGCATAATCCACTTCTAACCGGGATAAACTTGTGTTGCATACATTTTCCCCACTGAGACATTCAAAGCAAAGTTAATGAAAACATTGGAAAACAGATCTAAGCAACGAATGAACGAATGATATTAATTAATATTCATGATATTCTGAAATATTTAAAGTCTAAAGCAAGCAGCAGCCCGAGACCTACGGGACTGGTATTTATGGAGGTTAAGTTGTTGACTCTAGATTTTCAACATGGAACTGTATCACATAAAAATTACTTTCGAACGTCTCGCCTGTGATTGCACAAGGCATCTTCAATGATTATCACTGCATGACATCAAAATACTGAATTTAGGGGTTCGATCGTGTGCAGCAAAAATTTCTGAATATGCTTCAGTAAATGATTTCCTACTACTTGTAGATAAATGTTATAATATAAACAAAGTCCCATTCAAAAATATGCGAAACTAAAGACCATTAGCAACCTATTTCCTCTAATGGGGATCCGAAATTTTCATTTAAATAATCTTTAAGATATCTTCTAAAACCAAGTGTGTATGCGTACTTAACGTTTTAAACATATTTTTTATCTTACGCAATTTTAAAAGTTCACATTCTAGCAGTTATCAGTTTTTAATGTGGTATCTGCGTCCTAGTTTCCTGTAGAAGATCGAAGCGAAATTTTATTAGTTGTCAATATAAATTTTTCTCTAGCTAAGTTCTATAAAGTTTGAGTCAAGCATCAAACTAACTAAAGGCTTAGAATTTCATGTTAAATCTACCTAACGAGGAAACTTTTTGCGCTTCAACTGACTCTGAATCCTGAAGGCCATAATATAGTGATTATTATAGTCCTGGAGCTTACGACAAAAATGTGTTTTCATCGCTGCTTGTCAAATAAACCATCACATACCCTATGATACCGCTCTCAGATTTCCAGGCCACGAGTCAACTTGGGGATACATTTACTGAGGGGAAAATTATTTAGTTTATTGTAATAATGTAACAATTGCAAAATTTGGTTAAATATATAGAGCTAATATTTTCCACATTATTTTTTGCCGTCACAAATGTGTCAAGTAAGTTTGGGTACACCGAACCCAATTTTTCTATATTTGTGTACAATAAAATTCATAACTAGGAAGTTGAGAGAGTGTATTATTGGGGTGATACTATTTAAGTCATCATATTTTGAATGCATTATCAATTTTACTTATTAAGATACTGGCCTTCTTTAATGATAAAAATAAAATGTTTTTTCTGGTTTCTTCTTTGGATCCATTTAACCTAGTTGAATTATGATTAACATCTTCACACCCTTTTTTGTTGCTTAATACCTATTTGAAACACTTAACCAAATGTGTGAACTCCACTCTAATAACTTTATTTGAATGGCGTTAGGTTGGCATATGTTCCTTTTGAAGTTAGCCAAGGTTGTGTCAAATTTCTTGGAATTTTCGGGATGTATCCCGTTTTCTTGACACTCCTTTGACAGGCAACATGTGTCCCGCAATATATACGGCCTAACTAAAGAGTCATACATCTTGGTATTTCCTTTATTTGGTTCTACATTTGTTCAACCACGTGTTAAGTCCATTTTCAATCTAATTTCTTGCTGGCAACTAATTACTATTTATCATATATGGTGGTCTGAATGTTTTTTTGGCTGTCCAATCCGACTGGTGTCTTCTTAGATGCCCAGAATTTTTAATAGAGGTCGATTACGACCGAAACTGCCCTCTAGATGAACTAGAGGCAAGGCAAAATGTCTGAATAGTTTTTATTATATAAATATCTTGTTTTTCATATTTCGTACTAAATTGTTAGGCATTTCATTTGGTCGCCATTTTTGAAGTCCATTCAGTAAGAAATCGGCCTCTGTATTTTTTGTATGTATATCGATTACTTCTCGATGGTTTGACCAAGTTGGATGAAATTTTCAGAGAATATTCAGGATATTGGTGGAGTGGTGTTCCATAAGAAGCATATTGCAAAAATGTTAAAAATGGTGAAATAGCGTCGTTTTCAATTATATTACGTAATGCGACATTAAGCAATATAATATGCGTTCACCATATTATCAGGAAAAGTGACTATTTGCTAAATCTGATATTTACATGAGAACTCGTGTAAATAGTACTAAAAAGAATTAAAAAAAATTTTATAAAAAATTTTTTTACAAAATTGCTCTAAAAAGTACAAAATTGCATTTTACTTTATGTGTGAAGTCAACTCCATACTAATAAAGACAGTACATCGTACTTTATTGACTTATTAAGAATAAGTTTGACGCTGGTCTTACAGATGGAATAAAATGTTATTTTTTAATTTTTAATGTATTATTTAAATTGTTGTTTTATTTTTTTATAATTTCCTAGGAGGTACCGAGATACAGGTACAAAGCCATAAAACTAAAAAAATCGTGTACTCTACACTTCAAATATTTTTCAAGAGTCAGTTTTAATCCTAATCGGGCAGAATTTTGTACAATGCTACTTTCGCCATTTTAATTTTTTTATGGACCAATTAAGCTAAGAAAACTCGCAGGATGCAGGATAAATAACGGTTCAGGGGTTTAGCGTGTAGGTGGTAGCGAACAATGGATATATACTTACATAAATGACTGTTGAACACATTATCCTTCATTCCATTCATTAAAAAACTTGTCAAAGTTTCAGTATGTGATTTTTAAAGCATGCTGAGCCATTATAAGCATTCCTGGCCTCCTAATAAAACATTTGAAGTCTGGTTAGCAATAAAACTAGAGAAAATATTTGAAATCCGTTTCGGCAAAATATTTCATGTTATTTGACTTAAAATAAACATTTACCCCCGTATTCACTAAAAAGGTTTAAGAGATAGACCAGGTCTCGTTGTCATGGTTAGACCTGGTCTAAATTTAAACTTCTTTAGTGAATCCGGGTGTAAATATTTAAATTCGATTTCATTGTACAGGGCGGCAAAAAGAGCTGGAACAAATGTATGTTTTGTATTAGTGACCAACTAATCTTAAATTTATTTCTGAACACCCTGTATATTATGTGCAGACCATGGGTACTACAAACCATTCAAAACTGAAGAGTGAGTGACAATTTTCTATGAAACTTAATCATAGAAAACATGTTAAAAAAACACACAATTTTTCAAATTTTTTTTAAATTACTTTAATGATGCAAAGAACAAATAATATTGTTTTTGAAAATTTTTTTCAAAAATTTTTTCAACATATGGTTACTTATGAGGAAGGTTTTCGCTGTATAAACAATCGATTGCCGATTCCGGTTTAACCGGAAATGCTATCAATTTTAATATTTTAAATAGAACACCCTGTATATTGATTTATTTTTGAATTCTACACTAAATTCTAAACATGAAACTTGTATCATATCCTATGTCAATCCCTGATAGTTTTCGAGAAAACGGCGAATGAAACTTTAAAAATTTCAATGAATCATTCCGTTTTTTGGAAAAATAGATGGAGATACTTTCAATTTAATACTGTAAATAGTGTTTGTTATGCAACCCATAGCATCTAATGTGACAATTAGGATACTTCCGGTTTACCCGGAAACGTAGTAAAAAATCACTTTCAAACAATATTTTCTCGTTTTTTTTCAACATCTAAATCTTCAAACAATTTTAAATACTTTTGTCTATCATACCCTTTACCTATCTCAAGCACTTTTCGAGATATTTCAAATTGAACTGTGCAGTTACCTTTTTAACGCTTAGGCTGATAAATGACAAATATTAAATTTCTGATCGAACGCGGCTTTGAAACAATAAATAAGTACATGGCCATCGTTCTTATAATATGCAGATGGTTCGCTTTGAGGGTTAAACAATAATTATAAAGACTACGTTTTTCGAGATTTTCTTCTAAAATTTAATTATTGAAAATGTATTTTACTCGTTAAGAACAAATTGATATGATAATGATATACGGAGAAACTAGAAAAAATCGCAAGGAAGCCAGAGCATTATACGTACAGCGATTTCCGAATCGCCGATATCCACCAGAGTCATACTTTCCTTGATTAGAAAAATATTTGAATTGAAAATTAATATACTGGCTTGTATAGTAATCGATCCAACTAAATCAATACGACAAATAAGCAGTGAAATTGGAATTGACCGCAAAAGTGCACGAAAAATTTTACGTAATTGTGGCTTTAAATCATTCAATCAAATACCAAATCCATCACCATTTATATGAACCGGATTATCAGAGAAGACTGGAATTTTGCAACTTGTATTTTGATATGTAAAAAAGACAGCCCAATTTCCGGACAGTAATTCTTTTTTCAGATAATTCCAGATTTACCAATATGGGAATGTTTAACCGCAATAATACTAGGTACTGGGCTACCAAAAATCCGCCCTTGGCAAGGGAAGGAGCATTCCAAGGAAGATTTGGTGTTAACGTCTGGTTTGGAGTACTAGGAACTCAAAAAATAGGTCACATTTTTTTGATGAGCCCCTGGATGCAGAACATTATTTAAAATTGCTCCAAAATACAATAGATGATTTTATGCAAAATGTACCCATTGTTTATTACAATCAAGTATAGTTTAAGCCAGATTGGGCACCTGCACAGTTCAGAGTAGTGACTAACAACCTAACAGAAAAATTCAGCGACAATTGGACAGGTACAAATGGGCCAGTCAGATAGCCGGCGAGATCGCCTGACCTCACCCCGTTAGATTTTTGATATTGGGGCTGCATTAAACAAAAGGTCTACAAAACACTGTTACAAAATCGTGCGGACCTTATTAATCGAATTACAAGGGCGATAGAAGACATAATTCCAAGGCAGATGGAAAACATTTTACAAGAGTTTCATAACAGAATTCGTATGTGCCATAAAGTTAATGGACATGGAAGACCTTGTCTATATATGACATTTTTTCTTGTTTTTTTCGTGTTTTTCCTTGAGTTAAGAGGATTTTTTATGTTTGAATATTATTTAAATTAGTGTTTTGTGGCGTAATGACAGTTGAAGCTACTCAGTAGTATCCTTAATAAATACCTATTTAAGTAGACTGGCAATATTTCTTATAGTAAATAATAAACAATAATTAGTTATATAGCGTCTGAAAACATCAAAAAAACAGTCATTTTGAAATAACTTTTTGTATGCAAATTTATTTATATTTATAAGGTTAATTAATTTTTCGTTTTTACTCAATTTACATTACTGCCAAGTACAAAATATGCTGAGCCTTTCAGATAACATCTCATAGGCATTTTATTCCTTTTCTATATATTAAGAACTCAGTTTAGTATCATGTGAAATTCAAAAACCCAGTCCTTCCTTAGTTCCTTTATTTGATGACCGTAAAACGTTAAATACACCATTTTCAAAAACAGTTTTGAGCAGTACTTTGAACAAAACAATAATTCTGAACTGAAGTGCCTACTTTAAAAATTAGAAGGTGAATAAAAGAATGGCAGCTTGGTGTCTCTTGTTTCACAGCCACCTTGGATCAGAAATTTAATATTTGTCATTTATCAGCTCAATAAAAAGGTAATTGCACAGTGTAATCAGGAACGTAGACAGGGGTGGGGGCTGGGGGGGGGCGCGACACCCTTTTTATCCTGTGGCTTCCCACTGACCCCCCATTAGCCTGTTTAAATATATTATATGGTGTGCTAATACAAGCACAATATTTTTAACGAAATAAAATACTCAAACCACAACAATCCAAAATATCTCTACTAGTAAGAATTCCAAATATAAGCTGACTCTTACCTAATTAAAACAAAGAAAATATAAACAGTAATAATCGCTGTAACAATCCCGGTACCTAGTGCTTCATGTGAGCGAACTTTCTCTTGTTTAAGAATAATAAAATCATTTTTGAGAAATAGAATTGGAAATGATAGACTATCAAACTTGACTATTTTATCAATTGAGAAGTCATCGGTAGAAAACGTAGATCTTCAAAGTGTAATAGATATTTTCGCGGAAAATAATAGAAAAATAAATTTTATTGTATGAACTGTTTTTTTTTGTATTTTTTAGTGAACGGTTTATATTATTCATGTTTATTTTTTATTGGTTTTAGTAATACTTCCACAACTGTAAATTAAATAAAAGTGAAAAAACATGTTTCCTCAGATGTATATAATTAAGTTACTTTTGTATAAAATTTGTTAGTTAATTCAAAAACCTGAAATAAATGTAGAAAATTCGTTTTAATTTTTTTACTGGCACATATTATTTGTTACAGGATCCACCATTAATGTAAAAAAAATCTTTACTAGGAAAATATGTTACTTTGACACACTAATGACAGACCCTGTATATAGGCCCCTCTATAACTATTTGTGCTCCCAAATGAATTTTCTATCTACGTCCCTGAGTGCATTGTGGAAATATCTCGAAAAGTACTTAATATGGGTATAGGGTTTTATATACAGGAGTATTTAAAATTGTTTGAAGATTTAGATGTTGAGTAGGTTTATAGGTCGTCCCATTAAAATAAAATGAGAAAATATCATTTGAAAGTGATTTTTCACTACGTTTCCGGGTAAACTGGAAGTATCCTAATTGTCACATTATACGCAATGAGTTGCATAACAAACACTATTTACAGTATTAAATTGTTTCATTCGCCATTTTCCCAAAAACTATCAAGAATTTACATAGGAAATGAAACATGTTTTATATTTAGAATTTAGGGTAGAATTCAAAAATAAATCAATATACAGGGTTCCATTTAAAATAATAAAGTTGATAGCATTTCCGGTTAAATCGGAAACGACAGTCGATTGTTTATACAGCGAAAATCTTCCTCATAAGTAACCATATATCACTGTAAAATTTCATGTTAATCTTACTTATCTTAAAAAAGTTACAGCCTTGTTAGTCATTTCGTGGTCACCCGGTAGATTTCTTAACTTAAACAACACTTTCGTTACAATAATTTATTCTTAATAACATTGGTAACAAATCCGGGAAGAGCATATCTTAAGATCACTTCTCGTTGTAAAAAATATTCACGTTGAAAATTCAATAAAAACTACTCATCTATTTCATATGTCTAGGAGATCAGTTGAGGCTTTTTGTGCTAATTAGACAGAAACAAAGAGACAAGCAAATATTTATTAAACTGGTAATCTGTTTTTTTTTTCTGTACTATTAACTCCGCGACTGACACTTAAAATGTAATAAGTACATTTAAAGCAAACCGATATTTCTGTTGCCAGGGCGTTGCCAACACACATATAGATCGATTTAAAAATAGACACGCCAATTTCAGCTAAAATGAACGTTTGAAAATATCGATATAAAATATATTGCACCCAATTTTAAAATGTCAATCCAATAATTTGCCTAGATGTCGCAGCCTATAAGTTTTTATTTGCCAGCTGCAGAACCGACGTGTACATGCAAGCAGTTTTTTAAAACAACTGTTTTATTTCTTTCGACTATGTAACTTGATAATCAATTAAATTAAATTGTAATGTTGTCTTGTTTTATCTGCACCTTATACAGATTAATTGTGACATCAGCACGCTGTTTGTACAACTTTATAATTCTGTTAAAGTTTCCACATAAAAGTCACTACAAAAAGGTGCATTGTAGAACATAAAAATAAATTAGGCGCGAAAAGTTCTTTCCTTGTGGTGTTATGTCTATTCTATACTAGTAAGTTTAAAGTGTTACGTGGGATTTAGTGTAATTTTGCATGTGTGTGGATGTTTTCTTTATAAATTTCATTGCATTAAGTTTTTAAATTAAAAAATAATATTTAAAATCAGAGTATTTCAACCCGCCACAGGATCACCGATATTATTACTGTAC
Organism: Kuschelorhynchus macadamiae; assembly: GCA_030620095.1. Lineage (NCBI taxonomy): Eukaryota > Metazoa > Arthropoda > Insecta > Coleoptera > Curculionidae > Kuschelorhynchus > Kuschelorhynchus macadamiae. The sequence continues at coordinate 29,426 of JAUTXW010001556.1, forward strand.
TGGAAACGTACAAAGTATTTCAAAAAATAAATTACTTTAATAATATTTTACCTTATCAACTATAGAAACAATAGTAAATAACCATAACCCAATGGTTACCACACATTGTGAAACTGGGCCTTAGATATAGAAAATCTGATACATGGTTTAAACTGATAATATCTGATGCACTGATGATAGTGGCAATGTTTGCCACTTTTGTAGAAAATAAGTAAATGTAGTAGATCCAGAGATGTTTGATCCTTTCCGACGACCTTTACAAAAAATAGTTTGATATCATTTATGAAAATAACAAGTAAAATAGAAATAGAATGATATTGAGGATCTGACTATATTGATGGCGGCATTTCAGAGCAATAAATATAGCTAGATACAGTTGGACCGCTGGATCATTATCCGTGCTTCATCAATCGATGAAAATATCAAAGAAATGTCTTTTAAACATGGTGGTTCTGTTATCGATTGGTATCAAAAATCCATAATAAAAGAAAAGGATTAAACATAAAATATTTTCTTTAGAATATGGATACATTCAAGAAATATGTTAAAAGAATAAATTACCTAAACGAACTTGCTAGACAAAGACGTCAACTTAGGCAGACTTTGCACGACAAAGCCTCAAACATCAAAAATTTGTTTTGAGGTTATTGTCATTTTATATTGTTCGTATTTTTGTTTTTAGAAATTCTTGTACCATTTAATCTTCAAATCAGAACTTTTAGATAGTTTTGTTGTATTTTTTGTTGCTGATAAGTATTGCAATTAGTTGATAGTAATTTAATATATAATTATTATTTATATTTTCGTCTACGCCTATAATGAACGTGATTTCTCTTGACCAATTTAATCCACGAAATTTTAATTTGATTCGTATAGATATGAAAGATAACGCGTGGGTAAACATCCAACGTACCAACTATACAAATTTATTTATTTCCTGCGAAACCTGTCCATTTAGCTTCACGGCAAATATAAAAAATATCCAGTGAATTCCATGTACAAGGTGTGGTCCAATAATAGAGGACATCGGATATCATAATTACTCAATAAATTACGTACTTTTTTGCATCTATTTTCAGAAATAAAGTGATGGGGGAAAGTCGAACATTTTTACTTTCAAGTGTAGATATCTCTGTTTTGGATGAACCGATTTTATTCAACTAGATATTTTCTGCCAAACTGGTAAATTTGACAAAACTGTAAATATCATCACAGGATCGGTCATGGTCGATTACCCAAATACACAAGTGTCTAGGTTTATCGGATTTTAAGATATTTATCCGTTCCGATTCTTTTGAAGTACCTAGTATTAAAAAAAAATCACAGCTTTGCTTATACAAGAAATTAAACCATGTTACAATAAAATTACTTTAAACGTTCTGCCTTTGAATGTTCGAGAGAACCATACTTCACGCAGTCAAAATACAATGTCACCTGTTATAAAATATGACGATGACATAAGCAAAATACGACTGGCAAAGGAACGGATTAAATCCCTGAAGCAACAAGTAATATAAACCTCCTTATAACGATTTTTAGAGAATTTAGATGTAAGCATTTGTTAAGAAGCCTTAAAAAGTTTCTAATTTTGGCACATGTCGTGAAACCTTTATTGTAAACTATGCTTCAGTATTAAGCTGCGGTTTATGAAAGCTTTTTAAATAACAAATAAAAATGGTTCTGCTTTTATTTGTTTAAAACTATATATTTAAACATTTTCTCATATTTAGCTAGTTAATGGCAAATATCTATTCATAATAAAAAATCTCTTAATAATATTTCTAAAGCCCAAGCTATCAAAAATCCCTTTCCTGTATCTTTTTGGACCTCTTGAAATATGTTGATCTGGGGACGCAGCTACTAGATAAGTGAACAGTAACATTTTTTCGCTATTTTCTCTTATATCAGTATATTGATAAACTTTTTAGTCCAACTCTTCTGCAATACATCAGAATTTAATCTTTATTAATTTTCCTCTAAACACTTTGTGTACCTCCAGACACATTATTCCCAGAGGAGACAACTTAAGTAATAGGTCTTATGTATATCTATCCCTTTAAAACTATTATACTATTAGAGTTACATTGTTTTCATAATATAGATGCTTGCAAAATAATAATTTTGTAATTTAACTAAAACTTGTGCAATATATCAGAATTTAATCTTTTATAATTTTCCTTTAAACACCATGTGTACTTTCAGACACATTATTCTCTTAGGAGACAACTTGAGTAATAATATATTGCTAGGGCTTATGTATATCTACCCCTATAAACATATTACACAAATAGGTACATAGTTTTCATAATATAGATACTTCCAAAATAAAAATTCTTTAATTTACCTAAAACTAATGTTTTAAAAGTTTATATTGTATGAATATAATAGCCCAAATTTATTTGTACTTCTACTTTTTTTATATACACTTACAAGTAAAGATAGAGAGTTGCGGTTTTTGCAATACTGTTATACCTTTTGTGAAATGAAACGTTGTATAAACACAATTTTTATAGCCCCCTTGTTTTTGAGATACAAGGCGAATTAAAATATTGCATTTTGTATCCCCTTCATATCTTCGTTATCCTTTAACATGTCGCAAAGCTAAACACTGGCCTTTAGACAGTTTATTACGTAGAATCCAGTGGCGTAGATTTTTGCTGCGAGCTATAAATTTTTAGCTGTAAATCAGATTTGTGTTTTTTAATGGAACGCCCTGTATCTTTTTCATTGGTTTGGTTGAATATTTTCTAACCTTTACAAAAATATATAACATATGATATGTAGTTTCCACCTATTCTACACTTGATTTTGGGAATAATTTAAAATTAATTCAATAAGCAGTTTTTGCATTGACACACACCGCAGTTTTGTTATATTATATTTATTTTTTCTCCAAAATTCGCAATCGATTAAATAAGAAGATTTTTTACGTTAATTTTTTTAACATGTTACTTGGCCGCTATTTTGTTCCGTTATTCCTGAAATCGTACCAGCTTATCTCTATACCACACTTAGTGCTTTCACGAAATTTGAAATTAATCTTGTAAGTAGTTTTTTCAGACCGATTTTTTAAATAATTTTTTAGACCGCTATTTTTTTTTGCTATCTTATATTCATACTAAAATGTTACCAGTTCATTCTTATGAAACTTTGTTTATGCAAAATTTGAGGTAAATTGGATAAATAGTTTTTTAGTAATAATTTTTTTACCATTTTACTAGGCCGCCATCTTGTTCCGGATATGGATTTTTACCAAATTATTACCATGTCATCCCTATATGAGCCTTAATTTTTGACTAAAATATGAAGTCAATCTGATAAGTACTTTTTAAGCTATGTGGCGAACTGACAGACAGACAAACAAAGCGACAGGTGGACCGACGGAATTGATAAAACTTATTTTTTGGCATCTAGGGACGATAAAACCCTAAGATATGTAAAACCTGCCTGAGTGATTTTTAGATTACAAAAATTTTTTTGCCCACCATTTTGTTCTGTCATCTTGAAATTAGTACCACAGTTTTACTAGTTCATCTTTATACTACAATTAGTTCATTTAATAGTTTTTTCAGACGAATTGTAATTATTTTTTTAAGCCGCCATTTTTTTCCGCCATCTTGTATTCGTACCAAAATGTTACCAGTTGATTTCTACAACACTGATTTTGTGCAAATTGGATAGTTAGTTCTTTAGGTAATTAACGCTTCATTATGCTAAATCTCGTTCCGACATTGGATTTGGACCAAATATTACCAGGTTATTCCCATATAAGCTTTAATTTTTGACTAAACTTTAAATCAATCTGATTAGTAGTTTTTGAGCTATGCTATATGCCAACTGACAGACAGGCAGACAAACCGACAGACGGAGAAAATTATGAAACATGGGACAGATGGCGCTATAGTGTTAACTAGCAATACGTAACGACGAAGTAAAAGAAAACATTAAGT
>JAUTXW010001557.1:600000-760000 GCA_030620095.1 Kuschelorhynchus macadamiae
GGTCGAAACGTCGCCAAAAATGGCGAAAAGAAACAGCAATGGTTGGCAAAGTACTCACCCTGGGATTTGTGAAATGTAACTTAACAATTTTGACCTTCATAAATGTATCCTCAGAGTAATGTGTTTCCATGAATGAACATTGAACAGGTAGAGAGCTTACATTACATGTAAAACTACCACCTGATTGCTTTTTTTACTTCAGAATTAAACAGAGCATAGTTAAAAACCTATTTTTTTTATTTTAATGATAATGATCATTAATCTTGTAGATTTTGTTGGGTTAGTAGGATCTAAGTTTAATAAACCACGTTTTTGTAATAAGCCGACGCCGAGACGTTTCCAATAATATATATTCTACCTCAGGGCTCTGAGGCCAAGAGAAGTTCTTTTCGATCTTGTTTTTCTATAGTAGATATTTTAAAGAATGAAACATGTACTCTGCTTTTATACATTACATTGAACAACTCATATGTCATTATTGCATTGGAGAAAAAAATTAGACCAATCTTTTTGGGAGACGTTTTCTACTAAGGAAATTTGCCTCGATATTGGATAAGAAGAGTTTGCAACTAGAAATGCTGTGAGAAATAAGTCTGCAATGAAATTTAGAATATAATCGATAACAAGCTAACTAATTCATAAACTCTTGTTAAAATTCAATAAGAAAATTCATTATATACAAAAGAATCAAAGCTTGAAGCTATAAAATCCTAGTAATGAACCTTAATTTTCTGCCTTGTTCACTAAAAAAATTTCATTCTATTTACATACTCGATACTTCACGGTCTGATCATTTTTACCAATGGTGTATTGTGTTTTTATTTGGTTTCAATGCAAGCGTAGTTATTCATAAGCACAGAGATGTTAAGTTTTAATATGTTGTTTTGATTCATTATCGTCCACAAATTGCTACTGTTGTTTGGCCTTATATCTCCGTTATTTGTAGGGATAAGAAAACATTTTCAATATTTGCAAACTTGCGAAGATTTTTGTGATATCTTTAAAAAGAATATGACAAAATGAATTAAAAAAACGCAAGAAATGTTCTTCCAAGTTCAACCATTTGACAGATATTCTCGGAAACAGTTGAAATTAGGTATAGGATAGGTAACAAAAAAATGCGTAGCAGAATCTAAACACGTAATAATATTTAGAATGTCCCATTTAAAACCAAACGTTAGTAGCAATTTAAACAATATATGACAACGGAAACGTTAAAAAATGTCAGATCTTGCCATAATTAAACTATCAAAATTTCATTTCAGTATCTCCAAAACGAAAATTGTTTTAAGCAAAAATGCGACCGGAACCAGATCCGGTACCAGACCTATAAATTAGAGAGTCGGTTTTCGCCGGATCTGACGGAAGACCTAGCCGGATCTAACATTTATTTCATTTATTATTCTCAATAACTTAGTTGTTGGAAAAATATTAAAATGTTGCCGAATTACTTTTATTTCGGTCAACTGAAAGTCGTATAATTTCTTAGTCACCCAAAAAATGAATTACCCAAATTTATTATTATTCGGAACTTCATTAAAAAGTAAGCTGGTATTTGTAAGTATTACAGTTTTATTTTCAGTATAAATATTTGGAAAATAATGGAGAAAATTCAGAAATCCATGACAATTTTTTTTTTGGGATCGCGAATTGCTTCTGGATATAAGATGTTTAAACCCCTTAAAGCTTCTCGATTTCTGCCAAATTCCAAATAAAACTCTATACACTTTCCACCTTTTTATCTCTTTATCTAAGTCCTGGGTCTCTCCTCTCATCCTTATTAAATTTGACACCTTACTTCCTACAAATATTTCGCATACTTGCTAATTTGTATCCACAACTACATCTTCAAAATTGGTATTTACTTTGTTTTTCTTTGACATCTAAGATATTTCGGAAAACTAGGGAAAGCAGTGGATCTACAGTTATAATAGTAGTATTGCAACCCTGCACGGTGACAAAAAGTCATAGACGTGTAGAAAAGGACGGAGTATCAATTTCTGGCTTTTTTTTGTAAATGACGAGAATGAAAGCAAGGACTCGGTTCCGGCCGAAGTTATTCACGTCGGATCCGGTATCCGCCTTTTTAAAAAAATTGAATCGGCCATATTACTAGATGTAAGGTACTATTGACACCTTACGACGACTGGAGATTCTTATTCGGACGCTATTTCGGAAAATTAGGGAAAACAGTAGATTTTGATGGCAAGACTAAACACTTTCAAAACAGCAGATCTGCAGTTGTAACAGTAGTATCGGCAACCCTGCACGGTGACAAAAAGTCGTACGCGTGTGGATAAGGACTGAGTATCAATTTCTGGTTTTGTTATTTAATGAAAGCTTGGATTTTTGATCCTGCCGAAGTTATTCACGTCGGATCGGGTATCCGGCTTTTTGAAAAATAGATCCAATAGATTACAATGGTTGAAGATGCTTATTCGGAATGAGGGAAAACCTTAGATTTGGATGGCAAGACTAAAAACTTTGAAATCAGTAGATCTACAGTTATAACAGTAGTATTGGCAACCCTGCATGGCGACAAAAAATCATAGACGTGTAGACAAGGACTGTCTAAACGTGTTTTTAAATGAAATAATAATGAAAGCTTGGTTTCGGTTCGAAGTTATTCACGCCGGATCCGGTTTTTTGAAAAAATGGATCCGGCGGTATCACTAGATTTAAGTTATATTGTTGACACTTTACACCGGTTGAAGATGCTTATTCAGATGCTATTTCGGAAAACTAGGGAAAACAGTAGACCTACAGTTATAACAGTAGTATTAGCAACCCTGCACGGCGACAAACAAATCATAGACGTGTAGAAAAATACTATCTAAACGTGTTTTTAAATGAAATAATAATGAAAGCTTGGATGCGGTTCCGGCCGAAATTATTCAGGTCGGATCCGGTATCCGGCTTTTTGAAAAAATGGATCCGGCGCGGCGGTAACACTAGATATAAGGTATACAGTTGACACTTTTCCAACGGTTGATGATGTTTATTTTAACTGCTATTTTTGAAAAATAGGGAAAACAGTAGTATTGGCAACCCTGCACTGCGACAAAAAGTCATAGACGTGTAGGCAAGGACTGAGTATCAATTTCTGGTCTTGTTTTTAAATGAAATAATAATGAAAGCTTGGATTCAGTTTCGGTTCTATTCTATTCATGTCGGTTCAGGTATCCGGCTTTTTGATAAATTGGATCCAGAGGTATCACTAGATATAAGGTATACTGTTGACACTTTACAACGGTTGGTTATCAATAGAAATGTCTCGAATCTGATTCAAGATTCCATCCCGAAATAATAAATTTAGAAACTGTTAAATTGATACAGGTAAACAGAAAAGAGGCAGCGATAATTGTATTAGTTTAAAACTCTACATGACAAGAAATTAAAAGTATATAGAGAATGGTATAATACAAATTCAAGGCACATTATTGTATTATATTTTGTTGAGTATTGAACATTTTCAAAGGCAAATAAAACTAAAATTCAAAAAAAGTCTAAAGGCAATTTTCAGGCACATTAAGATCATTATAAATTAAATAATTTGTTCGATTCACCATTGGTAAAAAAGAAACGAACGACCAGTAACTTTCAATATAATTAAAACTCGACCTTACTCAAAAAAAAATCAACATAAAAATAATCACGATGTTCCATAAGGCTATGATCTCTCCAAATTAGTCGATGAATAACAATTAAAACACGTTTACTAGAACACACGCGAGAAACTAAAATTAAAAAGTAATATCCTATAAAACATAGTATTTGGTAATAAATAATGACGGGAAAATTGATAAAACAGAGTTAACGAAACTATGATAATAAAAATACAGAAACGAGTAAGGCTTCTGCAAATGTGTCCACTGAGTTTTGGGTCCACAAAAAGTACAAACAGCACAGTCAAATTTAAATTTTACCAACACTGCAATAGTGACTCCCATACAAAACTAACATATCAAAATAATTGCTCAAAATCAAAAAGTTCAAAAACACTATGATCATTTAAATGACAAAACTAATAAAAAAAAACTTCAATATGAAAAATATCAGGCATTTGCTTCATTTATAGTCGAGCGCTTAATGTTTTTGAAAAAAAAATTCATAAAGGCTGATCTGATGGATGTCGAGTTTAATACGAATAATAGCAAGGACCATAAAAATTACTCCACCAAAATCGTTCAGGAAATACTGAGAAATAACATTTTTTTAGCGATCGAAAAGAGAATATTATTATATTAGATAAAAGTCAACTATTTATCAAACCCTTTTTACAGGGTGGCGCATTTTTGATACTTTTAGAGGGATCTGTAGGTGCTACATGGAAACTGAGTCCACATTTTTGAGTTCGATTTACAAATAAACTCTAACCGTGCTTACTGATCATGGCTAACTTGACTTGTTATTAAGCTTCGGAATGTTTTCTAAAATTTTGATAGGGTCCTGTATCTCGCTTATTATTGGTGAAAGAAGAAAAATAAATTGGTGATTTGTGGAGTTTCTTAAGTAGAATTCAGTGGCGTTCTTACTTTTTCCCTATCTATTCCTGCTTTTGAGATATGACATAAGTGATGTTTTTCAATGGGACACCCTGTATATTTTTTTCTTAGTCGAGTGGAAATTAAATTACTTTTGCAACGGTACCAAACACTTAGCGTTTGAGTTCTTACAAACTAACCTTTTTTAAATAAACTCACCGACAAAAAAAAACGGCACCTACATTTTTTAACAATTTTGAAATAGTATAAGTTTTTTATTTTTTGATTTTATTGCGTTGTTTTTTTAGCTGACCGATAGACCAATTCATTAAGATTACGCTTACGAGGTAGGTCAAAATGATGTTTTTATATGTAGGTTTAAAACACCCTGTTAAGAAAATACGCCAAACATCCTTGTTTCAATATGATTTGCGAAAAAACTGGATGTGTTCCGAGTATTTTGTTTTTTAAATCATCAGTCTATCTCGTTTCTTTTACGAGCTACGCATTTTTAAATGAAACGCTGCATTTTTTCAATATCAATAAAAATACTCAGCATAAAATAGTCAAGTTGGCTAGTTTTATTAGAATACTTCGATAGTGACGTTGTCAATATTACCTAATCGAGATGGTGTTAACCATTCCACGATCAATGGTACAAGATACTTGGAATAGATATCTAAAAACGGCAAATTATACCAGAAAGCCAGGGTCGGGAAGAAAAAAAATCAACCACCTTAGGTGACAGCCGTTTCATAACCGTTAGTGAAGTAACTATCAGAAGAATTACAGCAAGCTCTTATTCCATTTGGCCCTTTCATTGGGGAGAGTTTATACTCATACAAGACAATGTACGAATGCTGAAAACTCGGAGGCTAGAATGGCCAAACTGCAGCCCAGGTATCGACTCAACTAATGAGCATTTTTGAAATGCATTAAAAAGACACGTTCGTCACCGGCTCGTCAAGACTATAGAACTTTGGCAAAGCTCATGGCGGCTACAGGTCAACACACCCGTTATTAACTTTCATTTTAATTTTTAGCGCTCTAAGTAAACTTTAAATGTTTCAATTGAAAAATGTTTTCAAATGCAGCGTTTGATTTAAAAATGCGTAGCTCATGAAAGAAACGAGATAAACAGAAGATTTAAAAAATAAAATGCTTGGAACACATCCAGCTTTAACGTAAATCATGTTGAAATAGGGTTTTCTGGCGTGTTTGTTCCACAGGGTGTTTCAAACTTACGATTAAAAACATCATTTTGACTAACCCTGGTATATAAACATTCTTCAATCTTAATGAATTGGTCTATTGGCCAGCGAAAATAATCATTATTACCAATATTGCTATAGGAAGGTTGAAACTTTGCACCCAGGGGACGTAGAACGTAGACGGAAATTGTGCTTATGGTATTTGTGCAAGTGCCAGAGAGACAATAATTTCTTCAGAAAAGTAATATTTACAGATCAAGGGCGCATAGCTAGCGATGGAATATTCAATCGTAATAATAATTTGTAATGGGCGAATAAAAATCCACACATTACCATCGATCAAACATCACAGGGTCGATTTGGATTTAATATGGTATGCTCTATATAGTTGTGCTACAAGATTTTTTATAGAAATTTAACAGCTGAGAGCTATATTGAAATTCTGAAGGAAAATTTGATACCGAATATCCAAGGCATGAATAACAGTTACTTCCAACAAGATGGCGTTCCAAGTCATAATGCCCGACCAGGAGATGAGTTTCTAGATCGATATTTTCCCAATAAGTGGTGGTGTTCGTATGGGACGGTAAGGTGGCCGCCTAGGTCGCCTGACTTTACCCCATTAGAATTTTTCTGAGGTTTTTTAAAAAATATCATTTACAAAAATAATAGCAATACTATTCAAGAATTAAAAACCCGTTTCAGACGCGATTACATATATTCAATGCTCTTAGAGGTTGGTCTCCAATTCGAAAATAGAAGATAACTTGATATGTTTGTTAGGTACTAAAATTATTATTGCTTTTGTATTTTAGGATTAATAGCCTGGAAGTTTATATTTGCATGTAGTGTTATGTTGTAATTTACTTTTGCGTAAATATTTGAAGTTCAATAGAGAATGGCATCTAAAGGGTTAAAGAAATTTACTTAATTGTTTTGTTTAAAACACACCTATATAGGAAATATAAAAAAATAATTAAATTAAAAAATAAGTATTTTGCAAAAACTCAGACACTAAGTGTTTGATATCGTTGAAAATGTAATTTAATTTCTAATCGATTTAAGAAAAAATATACAGGGTGTCCCATGCAGAAAAAAAACATAACTTTACGTCTCTCAAAAACTGAAATAGATAGAAAAAAAGGAAAAACGCTACTGAATTCTACATAAAAATCTACATAAAGCACCAATTTACTTTCTTCTATCACCAATAAATAAGCGAGATACAGTACCCTGTCAAAAAAGGCCAATTTTAAAAAACACCCCGTAGCTCAATAACGAATCAAGTTAGCCATAATCAGTAAGCATGGTTACAGTTTATTTATAAATCGAACTCGAAAATGTTCAATCAGTTTTTATGTACCCCCTAAAAGTACCGAAAATGCCTCACCCTGTATAATAATACCCTATTACTAGAATTACATCAGAATTTGACAAATTATTACGAAAAACCAGATGAATCTAACACAACAGAAATCCCTAGAATGTGTATTTCCAGAAAACATTCATTCGGTAATTAAAATGTGTCAATTTTGACTGATTAGATTATGCACTATTAAATTTCCGTTTAATTTTGATAAACATGTCATAGAATCTGCTTGTTTTTTTTAGCATAAATAGAGCTTTTAATAAAAAATGGAATTTTAATGTTTTAAGTGCATTAATTTCCAATTAAAAATATTCTAAGCAACTAACTTATTTGAACACATATTTAATATTAAAACAATACTTCTCTCTTACGAGGGAAGTTCAAATGAGTTGGATAAAAATTGACTTCTAAAAAATTTAAAAAATAAAATTAAAATACTGAAATTATAATAAAAAAATTATATTTTGGTTAACACTAGTCGTTGCTATTTAATTATATCTGCACTGATTCTCATGCAGGAATTTGTATTGGCGTATTCTGAACATAAAAAAGATCCTCTCTGCCAAAAAATCATCCATTATGAAATTTGTTTGTAGGTTTAGTACAAATTGTGTTCAAACCGCTGGACTATTAAGTCTTATAAAATAAATAACATTAATGTTGGTCCATTGGCGTCAGTCAAGTTTGGTTATAATTTTACAGATTATTTTTTCCAAAACTGTTTTATTACCTGAAGTTCGATCAATAAAAATATTGAAGATTCCAGGCAAATGTTTAAAAATAACTTACACTGAGATCAAGATTACATAATACTGCTTTTGACATATTTGACACCAAATATTTATTGTTCACCTGTGTTTTGATCACAGCCATATAAAAGTCGTAAAACAACAACATAACTTATTTCCCTCTGGGTATTCTGTCGCAAAGTATTGTGACTTTATGTCCATTCCTTGATGGATTTAAAAATTAACCATAAAACTTGATTAAATTTCCCCTATCTAAAAATAAGTTTCTGTTAAATATTTCTTAGGAATTTAATATGGATTCAAAGACGGAATTGTAAATAAGTTGTTTTTTAGTAATGAATTTACTAATTTTCTGCGACTTTATTCCATAGCTTTTAAGCTAATTGAGATGAGTAATTTTATCATTTTGAAAATTGAACTGTATATTCAAACATTCTAGCATCAACTTAATACTTTTATTGTAGCTAAAAACCTACTTTCAGTCCCAAAATGTATTTCCCTCTATGGAAGAACTGAGAATATTTACATCTTTTTACAGTAATTTTTATAATACACGCCACTGAGCTTACTTAACAGAGTTTTAAAATTTTTCACTTTATGAATTAAATAAAATAAAAATTCAAAAACCTGAATTATGGGGATTTGTTTTTGAAAAATGTTTCATTCAGTATGTTATAAAGGGAATGAACATTCATTTGAAGTTATATGAAGTATTTTTATCTTTTATTAAAATATTACATATAAGATAATGGATGGACGTGTGTATTTTTCCTCTCAGACCAGTAAAGAGAGAGCCCACATAAAATTTCTTTAGGCCTTTAGTAGGTATAAGCTCATATGAATAATAACAATAAAATTGAATCTTCAAAATATCAAATCATATAGCACAGGTATTTCTGGTATTGTAGCAGATAAATTCATTTTGGCAACATTGAATTTTGAGTGGTTGTCGGTGTTTAGGTATCTCGAACACTATTCACAGTTATGGTAAGATTTAAATTATACTTTATAATTAATTAAGGCTAACCTATCATAATTAGCTATTTAAATAAGTTTTATAACAATGGTCATCTCACAAAAAATAAGTTCATCAAGTTAACGTCGCCGCGCTGCTGACACCACATGGCAACAACGTGAGGTGTTGGTCACTAAATTGTAGTCATTTTGAACGGGGACTTTTTTTCTTCTTTCTTTTAAAAAAGCAGCAACATCTGGAAAGATAAAAATAAAATTAATTACTGTTGAATACACTTCTACACATATCAGTGAAACAAAAATTCCTAAGTAAAAACTTATTATTTTCTGTTTATATAGGCATGTATCGCGTACGTGCTTGAGTGTGTTTGTGTAAGTATGAAATGATGACTTGTCTGCTCCAATATGGGCATGTTTATAATTTTAAAAATCGTTAGTAGTTAGTATTCTTCTGACTTGCTTTCTGTAATCTTAGCTTTAAAGACAATTAAATATTTTAAAATCATAATATTATTTATTTCACCGTCCATTTCCTAACAATTTCTTCAAGCAGGCAACTTTGGCCTTTTTAATTGTAACACCCTGTATATTATCCGTTAGAATTGTAACTTTACACTTTTACAATATTGAATTGTAGTTCCACTTCTACAATTTTATGTAATTTCGAATTAATAGTTCATATATGTTTGTCACCTGTATAAATTCATTTTACTAAATACTGTTTACAATTACTATTTTTCATTATAATTTATATTGTCTAGAGTTGCTAACTATTTTACTTTATTTTATTTCTCATCAACATCAATCTTATAAGGATATAATTGAAGTCAAGCTGTTTGATTACCTTTACGAAATATGGCATTTGATGCATAGATGCCTACAACTATGATTGCCACCTTTTTAGAAATACAAGTAAGAACATTTCTAGCTTTTTTTAAATTTCAAAAAAAAAACTTCTAGACATACTTACAATAGAAGTAAGTCTACATTCTACAGTGCTAAACATGTAAAAACTACAGGTACAACATTCACCAATTTGTCAAATACACTCTATTTTATGTGCAATTACTACAACATATAATATAATAGATGTGACTTTTGAATATCTATATCATATACTTAGAAGCACTATTAGGAAAGGGAGTATGGAAACTTTGCCGGTATATTTTAATCAGCTTATTTTTAGATATATATTTATTACATATTTAATGTACGACAACTTTGTTATTGACAAATAATGACATTATGACAAAATCAGTTAAATAAGAATATTATTATAGAAAAACAATGCCCTAGGGAATTAAAAATAATAATTTGGTTTATTAGTATTAAAACAATATTTTTCTCAAAAAAAAATATATATTACTTATTCGGACATTAAACAAGGGGTAACGCTTTCGCTTTATACCTTAATATCTGTAACATTTGATTATGCAGCAGTTAATGTCTTGCATGTCCATAAAATAGTATTAATAGCTTCCCCAGTTCGCTCAGCAGCCTTTTATTAGATTTTTTTCAAGTAAGGACATTTTTTGGTATAGTTAGGATGGAAGGACAAAACACATAGAATAAGGACTATCCTTACAAAGTAAGGACAGGTGGCAACTCTACCTACAACCTTAGATCACTGGAAAGTCTACAAAATTCTACATTCAATGGCATATTCAAAGTTAGGTAGTGCCATTTGAAAAATCAGGTTATCCATGATTTTAGAGACTTCAAATTCCATTAAAGATTGCTCAGAACCAAGAAAGGTTGAGAAGCTGCACAAGTGGCTTTAGTTAGTACATTTAATTCCTAATGGAGCTGCAAAATCGCAGTTGCCTAAATTCAAGGATATTCGAGTTAATTCATTTTTTCAAAAGATCAATTTTTTTAGAAAAACTGAAACGTCAGGAAAACGGCCCTTACAGACACCATGTATGTTATATAAAGTCATGCTAGAATTGACCAAGGTATCCAAATTTGCAATAACAAATGAGGAGTTCTATTTAAAATAACAACTTTGATACGGAGCGGTTTTATGGAACACCCTGTATAAATAAAAATAATTGTGGAATATGCAGCAAGTTGATCCGCATACACTTTATTAAGAACATTTTTTTCTAAGCCCAATATTTTCAGAGATATCAGCCTTGCACATACTAACGGCCCACCCTGTATAACGACAATTTGCTTTTCACTTACCTTACCTTTTGGATTTACCTAGAATAATGTCAAATATTCAGTAACCAAAAGTTTGTTTTATTTAAATAACATATTTTCTCCTACTTTGGTTTAAAATTATAAATGTAAATATGTTTCTTTTCCTTAGAATATCTGGGGTTAAGTGACCAATTATGTTTCGACGTTTCGCTTTCTGTTGTCTTTCATTTGCTTACTTGCCTACGTTAACGCCAACACTCCGGCAATACCTTAAACCTGAGTTGGTTTTGCCAATAGAATATCAAAAACTTAAATTTGGAAATTATGATAAAGGGGTAATTTCGATGGATATTTAGATAATTAATTATTAAAATATTCAATAAAAAACGACATTTAGAAATAATATATTTATCTTTAAGATTAAGATTTAATGTAACAGAAGTTGTAAAGAAGTGCCTAAGGTTGTTTGTTGGTTTTTTTGTTCAAATTATTGTTGGTAAAAATCATTTTGTACGGCATTCATTCTTTTAAGTTTGATTGTGAGCCTTTGAAAATGTTTTGTATTAAGCAGTGATCAAATATGGGCCAGGTAATTAATCATTTTATCGTATTTATTTGTTTAGGCAATGTAAATCATTTCAGTTTTTTAAATTTAAAATCCTTGAATGTTCTTAAAAGGCACAAACTTACAAAGCAAACATTTGTTTATTAAAGCACAAGACAAAAGTTCTGTAAACGCTTTAATTTATAAAAGCTTTTATTGAGCTATGTAATTTGCAAGGTCGAAAGCACAGTTTCCTTGAGAAACTCTGCTGCAGTTTCTCGTACACCTTTCAATTAGAAGCAGTAAAAGAAATTCCTTGGTTCACACTAAGAGCAACCAGGTCCAGGGGTACCACGACTTAAGCAAAACGTCGACTTCAGGCTGCAGGTGTAGCAGTCGGAGGTCTTGGTGAGAACATTTAAAGTTTCTTATTTTATTTCTTAGGAGTATCTTTTTTATTATTTACTTAAGTTTTGATTTCATAACCCAAAAGGGTTTATTCTGTGACTTCTCAAAGTCCTTTTAATAAAAAAGGTATATTTTTTAAAGATTTGTTTTACTCTTTTTTTCGGCAAGTGTGTAAAGGCCGTTTTACATGCTGCAATTCTTTCTTGCAAGTTGCAATAGTCTTGAACAAAAGCATGCGCAGTGGCAAGACATTTGGTCCTTTTGTTAAACTGCGCATGGCTTTGTTCAAGACTATTGCATATTGCAAAGAAGAATTGCAGCATGTAAAACGGCCTTAAGGAGGAGGAAAGATAATTTTATTTTTAACGTGCGTTGGCGCCCTTTTTATATATTTTCTGGTGACCTTCCTCCTTGCACTTTTAGAAAAGAAAATGATTGAGAAACTGAACTCCCCCAAAGCAATATAATCGCATAAGCTAGCCTATGGGTTGTAAGTGCTTCGATTAAACACTTTGTAGCAGCACTTACTATTAAATCTTCATGACGTGGCTTAGAAAACCAGAGTTTACGTTATAGAATGAAACATCCCGATTCCAATAGTGTCGATATAGTGTTTGTTATTTTCTTCAATAGTTTTTAAAATTGAAGCTTGATGATTATGAAAATCAGAAGCTCAAGAATGAAACTTCTGTCAAACAAACTATCATAGCATCTCACAACAAATGTTTCCATGGCACACTACTACTACAATCATTGAAAATGACCCATTATTATGATATTTCATAAAGAAATGCTTATAAATCAAAAACGTGAAGAGCTCGGTATAGGCAAAGTATACATAATTAGAAAGCTACTTTTATCAGCTTCTCAAATCAGTATTGATATACAGGGTGTCCCATTAGAAAAAAATCGATTTTCTCGCGCTTTTATAGGTTACCACATACATTTATTTCTGGAGCACCCTGTATGCTTCAACTAAGATATGACAAAAAAATCAAATATCAAGGTATTATTTAACCATATCCCAAATGTCAGATTAAAATTACTTTAGAGTTGGAAGAAATTCAGATTTATTTGAAGTCTTGTTTTCGTTAAAAAAAAAATCAAATAAATTAATTCCTGGAAAACGGCTACAGATGGGTTTAGGGAAGTATTCAGAAACATCGCTCAGGAACAGTAGTTTCTGAAAAGTGAAAAAACAAACAACATTTTATTTAAAATAACGATGTTGCCACCTGTTTTGGATTGAAGCGGCAACACTGTGAGCCTGAAAATATTTTAAAACTGTAGACCAAGGTTAATTTATGGTTTTAAGCGAGATTTTAAAGAGATCCATTCATCCATTCTCCAGAAACGTCTAAGGTTCCATCCACCCTGAAGCCTGTATAATAGTAGTTAAAATAGTATAGACAAAAAGACGTTATTCATATGAGGAACAACAGTTGTAAGAGTATTTTTTCCGCTATATTACGGTCTTAACATATCTTTTCCAGTGCAGGAGGACTCTCAAGGCCCTTCTAAAGCATAGAGACACCTGTGTTGCCGTCCAAAGCAAACTTAAGACAGATAACCGACAACAAATTGTATACCCTTATTTTTTTTTTCATTTTGGGGTAAAAGGAACCAATCATATGTAAAAAGAACTCACGCAGAAAATTAATCGATATAATCGATGTTTGGTATAATAAAGTATCAGTAATTACTTGAAATTTGACTACATACTTAACATACTTGGTTTCGTCCAACAATTCGATTTCTTGAGGCTGTGTAATAGGTGTGTTACTGTGTCCAGCTGTTGGATCATCCGTATTTAGTTCCCCATTTGTAGAGCTTACTACCTGCACTGAACCGTGTCGGTCCGCAGGAGTTAGGTTTCCTAGGGTGCTTTGCTTGGAAGCTTCAGGCCATGCGGTGTTTTTGTTAGTCTAAAAAAAAAACGACTACATAAGGAAAGACACAAAAGACTTTTCATTTTTATTACACAAAACTGAAATGTTTGCAATTTCGATTTTTTTTAAAATCCTTTAGTAGTTCGACAAGACAAGAAACTTTACATAGTAACAATCTGCTTCTTGTCACGTAACTATAAGCTAATTAATTAAATAAATTTACATTAAACTGAGTCACATGTAACCACAAATATACAGAACAGGAAATATATAGTAATTTATTATACAAGGTGTCCACGAACAATACCTACAATATGAGAGGGGTAATTCTACATAAAAAACATTTTCATATTAACCTAGGTCCCGAAATGGTTCGTTACGGAGATACAGGGTGTTGAAATATAAATTTTATTTTATTTTGTATTAAATATCTGTTGCAAATAATCAAATTTTCTCACGAAATTGGGCATTCGGGGTAATTTTTGGGTGAGTGTTAGGACTCAAGAATAAGAGTATTTAAATATTCCAGCTATAAAGTGATGATTCTGCTTTTCTGATAATATAAAACGTGTTAACTAAAATTCATGGCCAGCCTAATGTCAGCTATGAATAAAAATTTTCGTTACAATTTTTTAATTTTCATAAACATGATAAAAAATACCGAAATCTGACTTTGTTTGAGTGTAATGGAGCTTTTAATAAAAATTTGAATTTTAGTGTTGTAGGTGCAGTCGAATATGAAACAAAAATGTCCGAATTCTTAAATACAGCTACACCCTGTATAAGGTTATTATTACTAATTCATACCTTAGCTTCTAGTCAAAAATATTCTAACCGACTCCTATTTAAATGCTTATTAATTAATTAAAATAAAAAAAAAAATAAAAATGCTTATCAAATATGGAAAATGCAAACTATCAACTTTGACTCCCTCTGTATATAAAACTAGAGGCAGGATTAAATTATGGTCATGAGAACTTTTGATCAGGAGGTCGAGCACTATAAATTTTCAAAGAAATTGATTGAAAGCCATTTTATAACATAAAACATACAGAGTATGTACTGAACAACCATTAATACAAGACGCGACATGCTTACCTTAGGAGCAGGATGCCGTTCTCTATTAGGAGATATAACTACGTCATGGGCAGTAGTTTGCAATGAACCTACCGGTGTACTCTGAAAAAATAAATTGAAAGACACAGTTAACACCGAGTTGGTTATTATACTTTTAAAAACTCCAATTTTTAGCAAGCCTTATGGATGAAGCTACTGAATATATTTAATGTAATCCTGGCGAAACAAACAAATGTGAGATGATGATATTGCGGTTTACTTTAAACGAACTTCCAAAAAAAAAGGATGTTCTACAAACAATATATAATTGTAATATTTAAAAAATTATCAATAATCAGCAGCATCGAGAAACAACCCCTAGAATTCAAAAATTGCCAGAATTGATAAGTAATTATCTTCAATATTTTGTATTATTAAATGTTTTAGTGCAGGTTAATTATATATAATCATTTTGACTCAAATTTAGTTCTTTAAATTTAATCAGTTGTTACGAATTACGATACTTGATTTATTATCTAATCATAGTGTTCGATAAAGGGTTCCATCAAAGATAGATTATACTCCGAATAGACGACCCCTTCAATGTAAAATAAAATAACCCCCCCTAAATAGATCCCACCTTTCCCGTATAATTGGGAGCCATTGAGAGTTAGTTTATTTGTACCTGATGCTTTGTCTATTCAATAGACGTTTTCTCATGGCTCTGGTCTTATTGTCTAGAACTGACCATTAATTTTTCACTAACCCGGTTACGGATTGGTCTATCTATCGTTATCTTCTAAATATGGCGGATGTTTAACTTTGAGCGGATTGTTAATGTTTAATTGCTTAATGTTTATAAGAATTGTGCATGAACTTACTCTTTATTTTTACTGTGTTATATACATTATGGAGGCTATTGAAGTGCGAACTAATGGTAGCGATATTTATTTCGAGGATATAAGAAAGATGTTGCAAATCCTGCATACTAAGTACACAAATTTGATTTTAAAGATTTATGGCTATTTCGCAGAGTAATGTAGAATAATTAAGAGTTAATTAACCTTAAACGCAGGTTATAATATTGTAAACTCTTGAAATTATATTTTGTTACAAAATTATTTATTGTTGTTTTTGGATATCACATATCTATTTAAACTTATACTATAAATATATCTGCTAGTTCGTTACTGGTGTTATTTAAAAAAATAAGTGGATCTAAGAGTCAAATAAATTTGCAAAACCTACAAAAAAAAAAAGAATTTCCTAATATTGAGGTATAATTTTTTTTCCACCCTTTTATGAACTTCACTTGTTTCTGTGTTTTCTGGTTCAAAATGTAATTTGCGCTGGTAGTACATTTCACAGGTATTAGCTATATTATTTAATAGAAAATACAATTTAAGTTGAAAATGCATGAGTAATATTTAATTGTAAATATCGTATTAACCTAGAGTATAAAAAAATATATTATTTTAGATGACGAAATGTTAGCGGAATATGTATACCAAGCCGCCAAAAGTAGGAAGCTTTTGATATATGGCATCACTAGTGAAGATGCTGAACGGTATATTGAAAAATATGCAATTCCACCGAAAGAATTTGTAACCTTTTTATTCTCTAACCTAAGAAAATTCAGACCATTCACAAAATGAGACCATTTCATTTCACAATGCTTTGTTCATGATATCACGAAAACGTCACGACTTGCACGACCAAAATATACCACTCTCTAACTGGGTTACACGAATGGTAAGTCGTGTAAAAACGTTTAATGTATAATCGGTTTTTGGTACCACCAACTCTACACAAACCCTATCCCCTTATCTGATGACCCATAAAAGAGAGATGAAAATTTTAAAAACAAATAAACTCAAGGAAATATTTAAGGGATATTAGTATTTTATGTCTGTATTTAAAATTGGATGAAGCAAAAACGAATTATTGGATCTTTAAAAGCTTTGGTATTCGAAATAGGTGTATGTTTCTAATTTTATTTATTTTTTGTAAATGGAGTTATTTCTATTAGAGAAATACATACATTTTTTTCTTTAATCACGTGCATTTTTTTACATTAAGGGTGAGCTTAAGGTTAATTTAACTACTTTTTATTTAAATATTGTTCCCATTTAAAAATAAAGAGGGTTGATACCTACGTATTATTAACCAGAATTGTATAAATAAAATAAAAATAGTAAATAAACTCTGCAAAACAAGCAGTAAGTAAAATGTTTGTTGAAATAACGTTTTTTATGTCCACTTGACCATGACAACCATGTCAATGTGACAAGACTAGATACATGACAGTAATATAAATAAGTTACGTGGTATACCCGGCAAAGTCCACACACGTGTTCTACGAATACCCGAAAATCTCACATACCTAGATCCATCAGTTTTTGCAACACTCTCTGTATAATTAACACATGCTCGTCCAAAGACGTTTTTAACCCGCCACTATAATTCAAAAATCTGCTCTTTCTGGCGCTGTCTCGATTTACCCTGTACATTAAATATTTTAAAAATTATGACATAAAAATGAGCTACGAATTTAAATATCCCTAATGTTTAAGCAGCAACTTAAATTACGACAGTCAATGCTTAAACTTGTTATACAAAACCAGATTTTTTTCGAAAACGGCCAATTTTATCAAAACAAAATGTAAAGCACTTTTTTAGAGAAGAATATCCAAAAGTATTTTTAAAGAATCAGTTTTCAGCTCTGTGAAGTAACACCTGTTAAAATTGTGGCTCAACGAGTGCGGTGCAAAGTACGTTCGACTTCCTTGAAAATTCCATTAAATTATTCAAATCGGTTTAAAACTTAGAGCAGAAAAAATAAATCTCTGGGTAGCCCTTTGGGGTACACGTTAACAGGCACTTTAGGATTTTTTTTCTATAACAAACTAGGATTATTTTAACCTCCCCTATACACTCCTGAGAGTATGCCATATACTTGCCGGACACCCAGAAAGTATTACGAAGATTGAAAGATTACTTTAATGGTGCTTCTTTTTGGTAAATGCATTTATTGGGCGTATATAGATATTGCTGATATTGAAATTTTCCCTTGAAAAATGCACATGACATTATTAGATGTGCAATAAATTGAGAACCAAAGATTCACGGGAACGGAAGGAAGGGGACGATTTTTTTCACATAATTGGTTATACAATCGTACTTGATTGTTTGAGGTTTTAGCCGTCAAACACCAAAAAGTCCTCATTTTATATCCCCCCCCCCCTGCCTAAATACGCTACTGCGATCTAGTAGTCAATCAGAGCACAGCGGGTGGTCCTTTAAAAAACTTCCTGTATGATTCTACAAGATAATACCCGTTTAAAAAATAGCTTTCGCTTACTTGACACATTACGGCAGGAATTTTATTGCTTAACCTAGAGAGTTAGAAAATGTAAGAATGAAGTCATTAAATTCATATCGACCGGACGCAATAAATATTGACTCACACCTTAATAAGCCATAAAAATTATTATTACTGTTTTATCAAAGAAAGGCAAGTTAATCTAATGATCGTTGTATTCGATTTAAGTCTAGTTAGCGTAAAAAAAGTTCAATGGATTTGAAAAAGGTCTGAATTGTATAAACAACCTTTTTTATGGAAGCCAAATAAATTTGACTTAAAATTAGTTTTTTAATGTCTTTTGTAATGAGGAGGAGGGTTGTTTCTACTTTCCTCGTAAGGGGAAGTATAGTAAAGAAGATCTTTACATTTCAGGGTCCCTAGTGGCACAGCTAAAAAACTACTAATCCGATTGACTTCAAATTTTGGTCAAAAATTAAGGGTCATATGGGGATGACCTAGTAACATTTTGGTTAGTGAAATATTAAGAAAATTATTACTGAAAAACTAATACTACCAATTTACCTCAAACTCAAGTATTATGAGAAAGTCAACTGGTAAAATTTTGGTACGAATTCAAGATGGCGAAATAAAATGGCGGCTTCATAAAATATTTTAAACATTCAGCCTGAAAAACTACTTAATGGATTGATTTATAATTTTGTGCAATAATAAATATGGTATAGAGATGAATTGGTAAAATTGTGGTACGAATTCAAGATGATGGAACAAAATGGATGCCAAATAAAATGTTTTTAATTGTGAAAAAATCACTAGGTTTTACAAATCTTCATGTTTTAGCGTTCCTAGATTCCAAAAAATATATGTTTTATTAATTCCGTTGGTCTGTCATTTCGCGGCATAGCTTAAAACCTACTCACCCGACTGACTTCAAATTTTGGTCAAACATTAAGCGTCATATGGGGACGACCTTGTAATATTTTGGTAGAAATCTAGTATAGCGGAATAAGATGGCGACCTAGTGAAACGTTTAAAAAATTGTTACTAAGGAACTAATCCCAATTTACCTCAAATTTTACACAAAAATCAACTGTTACATGGAACATGTTGGTATGAATCCAACATAGCAAAAGAAAATGACAGCTAAAATATATTTAAAAAAACTACTTTAGATTAATTTCAAATTTTGTGCAAGCATTGAGTGTGATATAAAGTTGTGGCACGAATTCAAAATGGTGAAAACAAAATGGCGGACAAATAAATTGTTTAAAAAATTAACGTAAAAAAATGTTTCTCATTTAACTGACTTCAAATTTTGCAGAAAAATTGAAAGTGATATGAGGATAAACTGATACGAATTCAACATGACAGTACAAAATAGCGGTGCGTATCAATGTCAAAACTACTTATTCAATTTATTTTAAACTAGCTAGCCTGGCAGACCTTGATCTACCTTTTCCGTTAGATGGCGTGATAAGTTTCCAGTGGAATTATAAGAATATGGGGCGCATTCAGCACATCGTCCAGAAATGTTATTGAAGAAAAACATATTGATTTTATAGAAAAAATACGCAATAAAACAATACAAAAAAATAGTGTTGAAAGGTCTCGTTAACCAGACGATCAGTTCAAAAAAAATTATGTAAATTGATTAGTATAACTATCTGACAAACTTGCTGAAAAATCTGACTTGTGTGGCATAGGTAGAAATTTGTAAAATATTTGAAGGAATCCAGTACGGTGAAACCAAATGGTGCCCAACATAAATGTTTCAAAAGACAGTATACGGGGTGTCCCAGGATAGATGTTACAAGAAGACAAATGCTCCAAACATTTTTGAGTTACTAACCCATCTTTTGAAATCAAGTCCTGCGTGGTCCAAAATGAGACTATACAAAATACTATTTAAATTGCTTTTATACAAGGCGTGTTATAAGCAAAAGACTGAAAAAGCTTTCAAATAAAGTACCTTTATTTGAACAGATAACGACAAATTTAATTAGAAAAAGTTGTTTAGCACTAATATGCACATATCTCAAATATAGTGCATTTTTGTTGAATTTTAATTTGTTGATGGCTGGAAAGATTAAGCCTCATTTAAAATGAAGGTAAACCTTGATCACAGGTAAAATACCTGACACCTCAATAATGACAGTACTCTGACACTTTGGTGTTAGACTACATGAGATATGTGAATAAAAATTAGTACTAAACAACTTTTTTGAATTAAATTTGTCGTTATCGTATCCTATCCTATCCTGGGACACCCTGTATATGTGTTACTAAATGACTACGTTCCGAACGAAATTGAGGTCACACTTCACTATTTCTAATAAAAGGAAAGATTTATAACGAGGGAAGTTCCAGGTAAAGGAAATTTATCGATTTTTTAATAATTTTTTTTTAATTTATGATTTTTCTTTGAGCACAAATGACTTTTGTATACCTATTTTATGAGCAATCAACAAACTAACCAACTAAACCATCAACTCCGGGCCCTTCAAACGGTTGCGGGCCAGAGAAATTAGCATCCCCTCATCTCTCATCCGTTTTACGCCTACAGAAGTCAGTCATTTAGCTTGAAATTGTGATTTTTTCATAGCTGACAGTGACCAGTCAGAAAAAAATAATACCTTTACAAAAGGCATATTTATTAATCAAGTATCTTTACCAGTTTTCCCCGATTAGTAATAGCTAACGTATTACACACTAAATTTTTAAATAACATTTTAATGTAACTTTATTTTTCTAAAATAGCAAATAAAGTAGGTTAACCCGACTAAAGTGCACAAAAAATACAATTTCTCAACGTAAGTATGATTTTTTTTAACAATTTTAATTTTTAATCTAACCTATTATCAAATCCATTTCTGGACACCCAGTAGATATTTCAGATTAAAATCTATAGAGATATATTTTACCCATCATAAAAGAGTAAAGACCCAATCAAATCTTCATGGTATACGAGCTAAAAACTAATATTTTAATTATTTGTTGCACATTATCCCTAAAAAAGAACCCTTCGGATGGATATATTTCCAAAACTGCTCGTATGATTTTGATGTGCCCAAGTTACAGTTCTATTCAGAGAAAAGTGGTACACCTAATTTATGCTTCTGTAAGTAGTATTTTCGGTGCCACCAGAAAATTTTCAAAGTACTTTAGTTATCAAGTTGACAAAGTCACAATAATCTTTCTCGAGATATTTTTTTTACATGTGTGTATAAATATAAAAATGCCTGTCCAACTATCCGTAGTTGAAAAAGAACAAATAATTACCAGAACAGAAGAAGGTTGGTCTATTCGTGGCCTAGCAGAGAGACAGGGGAAAAGTAAATTTACAATTTTAAAAATCAAAAAACGATGGAAGTTAGACAAAACACCAGAAAGGAAAGCAGGTTGAGGATTTAACAGGGTTTCCAACGCCGAATAGGATCCGGCCCTCATAGAGACAAAATCCGTTTGCAGTGTCTAGGGATGCTGTGGTTGTTACAAGATTTCCTAGATCGCAGCCCATGGCCAGTAGGACGATTAGCAATTCAGAAATAAAAAACCGAGTGGCTGCAAGAAAAATTTTGCTGACGCAGGAACGAAAACAGGGAAGGCTAATCTTTGCCTTGCTTTCAAAGCTGGACGATTTTCCGTCAATGTAAGGGGTTGGATGAATATCCATGGATTAGGCGTATGTTATCGCATAGAAGGCGAATGCAGAATATTATGAACATATTTTGGAATACATAATAATGCTTCCATCAGTCGCCCAATTACATATATACAAATAACTCATTTATTTACCAACATGATAATCGCCCTGTTCATGCTGCCAACAATATAATACAGTGATTTCAGAATAATAATGTGTAAGTATTGCATTGGCCTTCTTACAGTCCGGATATGAATCCAATAGATAACATTTGGGGGTTGATAGTTAAAAAATTTATAGACGTAACTTTAGGCCTCAAAATTCTGATGAACTGTGGGAAACAGTCCATCAGTGCTGGGAAGAACTTGATCCCAATATTGCAGGAAATATAATTAACTCAATGCCCAACAGAGTGAATCAAGTAATCCAGAAAGAAGGCGCAATGATAAAATATTAATTTTTATGTCTTGTTAACTGTTCTTGCTTATTTTAGTATTTTTCTTATTCATGTTTAATTTTGTTCTTGTTTACATTAAAATATATCGTAAATTTCCTCATCACCAATCAGGGCCGTTCTTATAGGTGTGCACGTTGTGCGTGTACAAAGGCGAACGATTCTTTGGAAGGCCAAAATAGGATAAAATTAATATTTGTGAAATAAATAATCTTGTAGTTTATTAAATTAACCACGCCTTTTAAAAGCGGTTTGTTTTTAAAAGTAAGTTTATTTATTAGACAAACAGATATTTTCTTAATTATTGATTCCAGAAAAAAGTCTGGATTGTTACTCTTCTAGAATCAAAATTAAAAAATATTTAATAATTGATTTATCTATACCTATGTAATTCATAAAAAATTCTATTTCTGAAATCGTTTATATTTGGCATGGCCGGTTTTTTTGTGATTTTTTTGAAATTCCCCAAAGGGATAAACTATGCTTTTACTTTTTTACAATACCTTTTGAATTAAATGGGATTTTAGGGCAGTTCTTCGGTCAATGGCTTACAAAAATAATAATCGAAAACCCGACTTTTAATAGGATAAAAAACCGTAAAATGTGTTTTTATTTTTTATACAATATATATTCACATAAATGTGAATGATTTCTTCATTAAAGGATTTAATTTCTCCTTAAGGGGGTACCTAGAGATATATATATATATATATATATATATATATATATATATATATATATATATATACAGTGTGTCTACTTAAGTTCTCTACATATGGAAAACTTTTTTATTAGTAGTTTTACGGAAAAAGGTTACTGTTTATAAAAAGTTCTGCTTTCTGCCAAAATAACATTAAAATATTCAAACTTGAGATTGCATATACAGGGTGGTCAAAAATTCTAAAAAATCGACTCAAGAGAAAAGTACCTTTAATTTTTATTTTATAGCAAAATGTAATACAAAATCTTACTTAGAATAAAAAAACGTATCTAGCACTAGATTCGTTGCTTCCTATCTGAGATCAATTCTTAAGGAATGTAAAACTTTGGCTTCTTACTGGCAAGTCCAGTTTCTTACTTTTGTTCCTACCTACATACCAGCAAAATTTCCTTATGTATCGATTGTTGATAATGGCATTGTCACTGCCATATTTTCTGGCCAGCTAGATCTCCGGACTTGAACCCTCTTGATTATTTTTCTTGGGGCTACTTAAAAGAGAAAGTGTATCTAAAGAGGCCATTTCAGAATGTTGATTATTTGGAGATAGTGATTAGAAACGTGCCATTTAAGAGAATTATCTGTAAGAACGGTTATCTGTATGGAAAGAGATGGTGGATATGTTGAGGCAAATGTGCAGTGACGGAACAGTTAGTTTTTATTGTTAATTAAGTTATTTACATGTAATGTTTATTAGAATTAAAATTAGTGAAGTTATTTTCTACATTTCCAAAAGTCCCGAATTTAGTTGGAATATTTGAAATACTGTTGTGAAATATATAATTTTATCGGAGTGTCTGTTGTTAAAAATGTCTGCAGCTTCTCGAAATGTTTTATAATTTTCTCCGACAATTAAAATTATTTCAATTTTATCTTTTTTGTTTAATTTCAGCGGCATTTCTTTTTACTATAATATTCAAACTGATGTTTCAAAAAAGTAATACAATATTGTGGTTGACAATGGCAGTGACAATGCCATTATCAACAATCGATAAATAAGGAAATTTTGCTGGTATGTAGGTAGGAACAAAAGTAAGAAACTGGACTTGCCAGTAAGAAGCCAAAGTTTTACATTCTTTAAGAAGTGATTTCAGATAGGAAGCAACGAATCTAGTGCTAGATATGTTTTTTTATTCTAAGTAAGATTTTGTATTACATTTTGCTATAAAATAAAAATTAAAGGTACTTTTCTCTTGAGTCAATTTCGATTTTTTGGAATTTTTGACCACCCTGTATATGCAATATCGAGTTTGAATATTTTAGTATTATTTTGGCAGAAAGCAGAACTTTTTATAAAGAATAACTTTTTTCCGTAAAACTACTAGTAAAAAAGTTTCCCATATGTAGAGAACTTAAGTAGACACAGTGTATATATATATATATATATATATATATATATATATATATATATATATATATATATATATATATATATATATATATATATATATTCAACTAAATGTGATTTTAAGACAACTCCTTTGCCAATGGCTTTTAAAAATAATTATTTAGTAACAATTTCCGTGATATTCGAAATTCCACCTCTAAAGGCGTAAAAAATATTTTATTTTTTTTACAATCTCTTTGTAATAAATAAGACCACTCTTTCGTCCACGGCTTTTAAAAATATTTATGTAAAAATCAGTTTCTGAATTTTTTGAAATTCCGTCCTCAACTGAGTCAAATGTATTTTTACCTTTTAACAATACAATTCTTTCGCGAACGACTTATTAATTTACCATTAAGGTGTAAAAACATGTACAATAGTACATGTTTTTACACATAGTTACTATTTCTACAATATCTCATCAACTAAACGAGATTTTAAAACGACTTTTTCGACAGTCTACCCTGAAGGGGTTAAAATTCATTATTTCAATGAGAATGATTCTTGTAAAAAGTCCATTTAAATTTAATTGATGAATTTACAAGGTTAGGAAAATATTTCTGTAATATTGTCATTACATTAAATTTTTATGAATTATTGTTTTAAACACTTATGTTTATGTTTTATTCATATATAACTTAAAATTGAATCCAATACAGACATATATAAAATACAAAATACGTATTTTTGTATTTTTTTAAAGGCGCCCGGACCCCTCGGAACGGCCCTGCACCAATGATTTGAATGTTTGGCATATTAGAACCTCTAGCACGTGAAAACGTAAAAAAAGGTACAACAGCCGGTTGCAAGCAAATGTGATGAAAACAAGTCATCATAAGACTATTCTATTTGTATTCTCTGAATAAAACTGTATATTTTGTTCCGATGGTATCCTTTGGTCCAAACATCAGAAAACATATAAAAAATTTAGTGAATTTCACTGAAGACCGTCCTCCAGAAAGTGCAGTCTTTTGTCATGCTTTCTTTAAGCTATCGTTTAATACTAAATCATTGACAAAAAAAATATGATGTCTTTGTTTTCAAGTTTTTGTAATGAAGTTCCGGAAGGACGTTAAATAAGACAAAATTTACAAATGCAAGAACTACCAACGACTTGTTTTTACACTCGCATTTTATAAAGAAAAACAAAAAGAGTAACTTTACAATTTACCAGTTTTCCTTTTACGTTTTCTGTGCAATCTTTAGGTCTACAAATACTAAACGACATTAAAATGCCAGAAGCAGGGTTTTGGGATAACTTATTGTAATGTTGACGCAGGTTTTATTCCACGAAACCGTTATTCAAGTGAAAACTGTCAAGAACAGCTTCAATTTTTACAACGCAGAAATTGTTCCTTTTCGAATAGAGAAATAAAGTGACACGCCGGCTAAATAAGAACTTTCATTTAATATAATGAGCAGTTTTCTTGAAGTTGACAAACACTAATTCATTCAGAAATAATACCTTTTCTCGGGATTGTGTTGTCTTATATTGCTTTCTGTTATAACTATCTCTCTAATCATTATCAAGTAAAGAAGGGAATTTCTACTTTTGGAGAGGTACTTAGAAATCATGATTCTTGGGTTTAAAAATTAGACCGTGTTAAATTGGGATTAATTTTCTTTCGCCTGTGCCTGAAGATGCAGCAAACAATTATACGATGTTTCGTTTATGCAGTTACTCCTTGCAGAGATTCTTAATATCTATAGAAATGTATGTAAATAGGTAATTCCGTCCAGTTTGGCTGAATTTCAGGGTCGTCCATAGGCGTAGGTAAACTTTGTTTATAGAAATAATAATAAAGATCCTTTTAAATCACTGTCCTTTTGCATATCTAATGAGGTTTTATTACTGTATAGATTACATTATTACTCAATGTATACAGACTAGGCTAGTACATAATGGAGGCAGATCATAAAACACAGTTTATGTTTTAAACATGTTAGTATTTCCTGTTACGCTATACTGTTAACAGTATTATAAGAATATTAATAAAATGGTGACATTTACTCCAACGAAAAGATGTTCTAATAATTCTCCACTATCAGTGAGTGAAAAAGTCATTATTTTAAATTTACACGATTGCATAAAACACGATTACCCTAGTTTTACTGTAAAAGAAATTGCTGAACGATGTGCCCGATTGACCGGAATTGGAGAGTCCACCGTTTTCAAATTATTGCTGGAGAGGAAGATAGCAGGTCAAGTGGAACCTTCCAAGAAAACTCCAGGAAGACCAGCAAAAGTCCTTGATGAAGACACCAAATGTGCAATTCGAAGAAAAGTTCACTCTTTTTATTTTAAAAAAGAAATTTGATAAAGAAATAACTATTAGCTATAGCAAACTGACACAAAAATCATTTTATGAAATATGCTGTGAAAGGTATAGTAGAAAAATATACAAGTAACTGTGCTGCGCTTACCGCCATATCATTGCGAACTAAATCCTATAGAACTTATATGGGCGCAAGTAAAAGGACTTGTAGGAAGACAAAGCTAACTGTTTGATCCAGTTATTAAGGAAGTGATACCAGAGAACTGGCGAAAAGCAGTCCAGCAGGAGGAGGAAATGTGGGATCTTGACAACCTGATCGATCAGATGTTTACCTTTAATTATAATATCAAGTGATGAAAGTTCTTTAGATGACGAAGAATATAACCTAATATAATTTAATTGTTGTATAATAATATATAATAATGATTATTTTATCTATATACAGGGTGTACTAAATTAAGTGCGTACTATTGCTAACTGGTTTATTACGGGAGCTACAAAGTCGGTTAAATTAGCGAACGAGTAGCATTTTTTATTGTGATTAAAATAGTAAAAAGAGAAAAACAATCGAACATCGCGTTTCTGAATCAATTTAAAAAATAGTATATACCCTGTATATGTTTCACTGATTCGACTGCAAATCTTCTCCTGATCGAAAAAGTGTATATGCAGTACTGCCCTTAAGTTAAAGATAACCTAGTTATTTATATATTTCGCTTTTAGATAAAGAAGGCTATGTTTATTAAAATACAATTTTATTTTACTTTTTTTTTACTTAGTATTTTATTTCAGTTAGAAATAAAAACAATTTAAATCTATACACTACATTTTAACACAGCTTTTGTTGCCTTCAAAACTGTTCCGCCATTGATAAATGTTACAATGACCCCATGTTGAAGTTCGTCTAATATCAAATACCTCTTTTTATATACCTCTTCTTGACAATAATCCCAAAAGTAAAAGTCTAATGGAGTTATGTCATAGGATCTTGGTGGCCAACGATTCGGACCATTTGTTCGTTGCGGCTTTCCATCTATTTTGAAGAAGTCTGTCAAGCAATATTGTGACTTAACGAACCATATTGTGTAGCTCCATCTTCTGCCTGTCAAAGTACCCTCATAAAATATTGGCCCAATTATTTTGCTGCCTATTAGACCACACCAAACAGTAATACTGAACATTATTTGTGGATTTCGGGGATGGGTTCTGAATAAAATTTCTCTTGGCCAATAGTGTATATGTTTACGATTAAACATACCCCTATTTGAAAAGTTGGCTTCATCATGTTAACCTAGAAACACGCAATGAAATATGTTTTCAACAAGATGGAGCTCTCTCCTCTAATCTTTTACTTTTGGGGTTATGTGAAAGAAGTGGTATTATAAAAAGACATATTTGATATTAGACGAACTTCAACTTAATATTAGGCGCATTGTAACATCTATAGATGGCAGAGAATAGAGATGTATTTGCTTGTTTGTTATAAATTTAAATTGTTCTTATTTCTAACTGAAATAGAAAACAAAGTCATTTTTTAAAATTTAATCAGAAACACGATGTTCGATTGTTTTTCTTCTTTTACTATTTTAATCACAATAAAAAAATACCACTAGTTTGCTAATTTAACCGACTTTGTAGCTCCCGTAATGAACAAGTTAGCAATAGTGCGTACTTAATTTGGTACACCCTGTATATATATTTAGATCGATAAAAAAGCGCTTTCACACATCTTCATCAAAAGTTCTTGGCCGGAAAAGATATGTGTAGAATAGCAAAAATATATGATTTCTGCAGGTGCAAAACAACCTACAAGAAGAATTGCATTCGATTATGTCACAAGCAGTGTTGCCAGGCCGAAAAAATAGAAATCACCAGATTTACCTAAAAAAGTTGCCAGAAAATCACCAGATGTAGTAATGGGGGGTATATAGATAATAAATTAATTTCGAATTAAATAATAACCACACATCTTGTTAAAATATGTTTTTTTTTATTATAAAATGGCCCAAAACAGAACAAAACATATACACACATGGAAACCACTTTTGGTAAAATCAAAACTTTCAAATGATCAAGTACCAAGACAATGTTTACAAAACAATGTAAGATATTTTAACTATTATAAAATATCGTTGGTGTCTTTACTTAACAAAGATATCAGTTACAGGATAATCAAAATAATTTAACAGTTAAAATCGGTGGATATCAACATTCTTGTTATGAAACATATCAAACGGCAGAAAGCAAGATTGTTTCTACAGTAGAATACGCAATTTGGTTTTATTAAAATGTATGTTGAAAACCCTTTCTACGCATGAATTGCTATGTGGAAAGCTAATAAATTTTGATAATTCTGGAAAAACTAGATGATCACCGTTTCTTTTTGTTCAACAGACTTGTCTTCAAAATCCCATCATTTCTAGATAAATGTTAAATATATCTAATATTTTAATAATCTAAATTCCCTATCTAATTCATTGATATAAATGTCCATATTTAGAAATAGAGCGGCCAAAGTTGCAATGCTAGCATTAAGGGGGACATTAACTGGACTAATTAAATGTACGTGCATTCAATAAAAAACTACAATTTTCGGTTTTTGTTAAAGAAAAAATTAACATAGATCAGCTTTTTAAAAAATCACCAGAAACGTACTTTTTTGGAAAAGTTTTCACCAATCACCAGGTTTTGCATAAAATCACCAGATCTGGTGAAATTTCACCAGACCTGGCAACACTGGTCACAAGGTACCCTCCTGCCTCTGCCCTCATCAGGCCGGCTTGTACCAAGGGAGATCTGAAATAATAGATTGCTCGATATGAAACAATCGAAAACGAAACGTCAATATTACTGAAACAGTACAACTTGCACCTATTGCGGCTCCAGTGGTTCCCGGCTGCAGACTCATAGGTATTTTGGCAAAGTATGCACTAGCACCATCATGCAGAGAGTAGATACTAAAATCGATAAAAATGCGCTTTCACACATCTTTATCAAAAGTTCTTGGCCGGAAAAGATATATGTAGAATAGCAAAAATATATAATTTCTGCAGGTGCAGGTGGAGTGTTACACTCAGCATGTAGTACTGTTCCAGTATGATTGACGTTTCCTTTTCGATTTTGTCATATCGAGCAATCTGTTGCTTCAGATCACCCTGGGTAGAAGCATGCCTGATGAGGGTAGAAAGCAATTCTTCTTCTTATATATATATATATATATATATATATATATATATATATATATATATATATGTGTGTGTGTGTATATATATATATATATATATATATATATATATATATATATATATATATATATATATATGTATATATATATATATATATATATATATATATATATATATATATATATATATATATATATATATATATATATATATATATATATATATATATATATATATATATATATACTATATATATAATTTTTATTTTGTTAAAATAAAATTTCGTTAAATTTAAATTCTTTCTATAAGTGTCCTACCGAACGCCTTTGACGTACAATTTTCAGTGTTTATGAACGGAAAACAAAAGGCAAAACGCATAAATTGGCCCAAACCGGGTGGTACTACCCGCACTTGATGAACAGAAAGAATTTTGCAATGAGATCAATGCCAAACTATGGCACTGGCGTAAATTATTGGTGGGTCACCCCGTAGTTCTTTTGCATACCTAATGAGGTTTTATTACTCTATACATTTCTGAAACATATTATAATCTAAATTTCACGGCTCACGGCAATATAAGACAATGCAAACGTATTGTTTCATAAAAAGCTGTTTTTACAAAATAAATAAACCATTTGTGGAAATTATTTTTAACAAAAAAAAATGGAATAAATTGCGACGATGCGGGCACTTACCTAAACTGTGCTGTATTGCGCTAAACTAACCATATCTAAATTATATGAACAACAAACTAAAAACTATATAAGTAACGAAAACATCTAAGTAGACTCCAAACGTAATTTCGCCGGAAAAATCATATTCTTCTAGCTTAGCTTCTACAGCATCATTTTCGCAAGCAAACTCGGCAACTGGTCTTCAACAGCTTTAGCCTATATAATATAGAATAGAAGTGATCAAAAGTGAAAAAACTAATATACGACAGAGGGTTCCTAAAAGGTGACTTTTCACTGTAGACAGAATTTTAACAGTTGTTCCAGACAATTCAAACCAAGTATACCCAATTTAGGTCAGTAGAGCGCTGAAGAGAAAATATCCACATTGGTTTATTTAATATTCATTGTAGTCTGCTGTGACATCGAGTTTTTTTTCTCAGGTATCTAAGATTTCGCCTATTATAAAATATATTATATACAGGGTGCCTTAACTTAATAATACCTTAGCCGTACTCGGAAAACCACAAGAACGATTTTTTTCAAATGGCCGGACAAAATATTTTGACAGTTCCATGACTTCTAGTTGTGAATCTATGTATCTCAAAAACCAGTGCCTTGAGGGCACATATTTATATAAACCTTCAGTGCTAAAATAAT
Organism: Kuschelorhynchus macadamiae; assembly: GCA_030620095.1. Classification (NCBI taxonomy): domain Eukaryota; kingdom Metazoa; phylum Arthropoda; class Insecta; order Coleoptera; family Curculionidae; genus Kuschelorhynchus; species Kuschelorhynchus macadamiae. The sequence continues at coordinate 631,147 of JAUTXW010001557.1, forward strand.
TTGAGCCAACAATTAACAAACATCCTGTATGAACGATTTTTGGAAATTCTAAAACTTGAAAAACAAATAAAACTATTGGTAAATTCACCTTTACTTAACTTCCCTCGTACAGGATTCCACTACACACAGTTAACACATTCTATGAATCAACATACATAGTTACTTGTTAATAACTTAAAAAAATGAAAATAAATTACAGTCTTAAGGATTTTTACAAAGTTATTACCAAATAATTATATGCATATGGTACTTGTGTTATGTGTATGTAGTGGAATTCTTTACAAGGGAAGTCCTCGGTAAAGATGTTTTCGTATAAATAGTTTTAAAGTTGTAAAAAGCAAACATCTTATTGACGCACCTTGTATACTGAACATAAATGATACAGCATTATACCCCGAGTAAATTCGGTGGAGCTACTTACGAAGAAACTTAAAGAAAAACTATGTAAAAATATCGAGTCCTTTGAAAATCAAAACACACAGATAATAATAGTACATACATACAATATCATATGAATATTCTAAATAATAAGTATACCAAAAAAAAACTAGCCTAATGTTTAGCGCTGTTACTTATTGAGAGAATATACCTTATCAGATTTGGTTTTTACTTTTAGTCTAGTTCACAAGCTCATTAAATAATGTTAAGTTAATTCTTACTACAGCTAATAAAAATATGAGTAAGGGCTCATTGAATTCAAAATGACGTCTAGAAAAATGTGCAAAATTATCAAAAATATTTATAAATAATTTCCAAAGTTATTAAGAAATTAAGATTTAAAAAAAAGGAGTTTAGTTTTTGCAAATAACTCGGAAACTATTAATATTTAAGAAATTAAAAAAAGGATTCTTAAAGAGGAAAAAATTTCCAATAAAAAAATTCGGCTCCCGGACCTCTATCTCTATTTTTAATAATTTTAATACGATGCCCTAAAACCGGCCGTAACAAGTATTTTTTTATTATCCAATATTAATTAAAAAATGTAATAAAATTATGGTAGACACCTGCATGAACCGTAACCCCTCTGAAAACAAGTGAATAAGCCTATTATTATTTAACACAATTTTTTAGAGCTTTCGTTCACTAAAATTATTTCGTTTCCTTTTGCAATGTTTTTAATTGTTATAACCTATTCTTATTAATTATTGAAACTAACAAAAAACTAAAAAAATCGGCAAATTTCCTTTATCCGGAACTTCCTCCTTATGAATCTTGCCTTTTATTAGGAATGGGGAAGTATGACCCCCTTTTCAAATATTTTTATTGGGCGCCATTTTGTTACGTCATGTTGAATTAGTAGCAGTTTATCACTATATCACATTTAATCTTTCAGGCAGCTGAATTAGATTTTTTTTACGTTGATTTTCTAAAAATATTATGGCCGCCATTTTGTTTCGCCAACTTGAATTTATACCACAATTTTACCAGTTCATGTCTGTACAATAATTAATAATTGCACAAAAATTGAAATGATTCTAATAAGTAGTTTTTGTTTTGCTATCTTGGAGTCATACCAAAATGTTACAAGCTGGTTCCTATGTCCCACTGGATTTTTGTACAAAATTTGAGGTAAATTGGATAGTTTTTTTTTGTAATAATTTTTTGTAACGTTTTACTAGGCCGCCATTCTGCTCCGGACTAAAATTTGAAATCAATCTGGTAAATAGTTTTTAAGCTATACCGCGAACTCATAGACAGACAGAGGGACTGACAGAGACAGACCGACAGAATTGATAAATACATTTTTTTGGCTGCTAACACGACTAAAACATAAAGATATGTAATACCTGTAAGAGTGATTTTTTCTATTTTTTGAATTAGTACCACAATTTTACTAAATCATTTCTATACTACATTTAGTTATGGCACATAATTTAAAATCAATCCATTAACTAGTTTTTCAAACTGAATTCTTAAATATTTTATTAACCGCCATTTTGTTTGGCCATCTTGGATTTGAACCAAAATTTTACCAGTTGATTCCTTGGATTGAAATTGGATAAACAGTCTTTTAGTAATTATTTTTTTAACATTTCACTTGGCCGCCATTTTGTTTCACCATATTGGATTTTTACCAAAATGCTACCAGGTCATCCCCATATGACCCTTAATTTCTCACCAAAATTTGAAGTCAATCGGGTAAGTAGTTTTTTAGCTATGCCGTGAACAGACAAACCGACAGACAGATAGATAGACAGACCGATCGATGGGATTGAGAAAACATGTTTTTCGGCATCTAAGGACCCTAAAACGTAAAGATCTGAAAAAAAAATAGGAGGGTGATTTTTTTCACGATTAAAATACTTCCCTTTTATGAGGGAGGTAAAAGTAATGTTTTTTTTTTCAATAATTTTTAACTAATAGATTATAACAATTAAAAACATGGCAATGGCATAATCTCAAATAGTATAGTTGTGATAAAGTCTCCACGAAGGGAAATAATTTTAGTGGCTTTTGTTTAACAATTATCCCAACTTGAAATATAAAAGAAAACGAAAATTCAGTTAAAAAAAATTTTCCGCCGGACATTGTTCCTTTAAGTTTCTAAATAATATTAAAAAATAGTTTAAAAATGTGCTTACTTCCCTCGTAAAAGGAAGTATCGTACTGTGAAAAACCACCCTCGAGGTTTTTCAGATCTTTACATTTTAGGGTCCCTAGATACCGAAAAACATGTGTTTTCCAATTCCGTTGGTCTGTCTGTCTGTTCGCTGCATAGCTAAAAAACTACTAATCCGATCGGCTTCAAATTTTGGTCAGAAATTAAGGGGCATATGGGTAAAAATCCAATATGCCGAAACAAAATGGCGGCTTAGTGAAATGTTTCTGTGATATAGAGATGAGCTGGTAAAATTGTGGAATTGTGTTGGTGAAACTGTCGGTCTGTCAGTTCGCGGCATCGCTTAAAAACTACTTATCCGATTGACTTCAAATTTTGGTCAAAAATTAAAGGTCAGATGGACCCGCCTAGGAAGAATTTTGGTAAAAATTTGGTATGGCAGAACAAGACGGCGGCCCAGTGAACCGTTAAAAAAATCATTACTAAAAAACTAATTATTTAATTTACCCTAAATTTTGCACAAAAATCAACTGGTAACATTTTGGTAAGAATCCAAGACAGCAAAACAGAATTGCAGCTTAATAAATAATTTTAAAAAATTAGCCTGAAAAAACTAATTATTAGATTGATTTCAAATTTTATGCAAGCATTAAGTGTGATTAGAGATAAAACTCGGAAAGTTGTACTATGAATTCAATATTGCGAAACAAAATCGCAGCCAAATAAAATGTTAAAAAAATCAACGTAAAAAAATTTTCATATTTAATTAACTTTAAATTTTGCAGAAAAATTAAATATTCAACACATAGAACCGCTCAATTATGTAGATCATTTAGCTATAATATTGCTAACGTAAATAACGAAATTCCCGCGAATATCAAAAACCTTTCGCTAATTGTTTTTAAGAACCGTCTCAAGGACTGGTTAAACAATCGTTTGTAGACTTTTATTATGCTTTTTGCTGGCATCTGCTATTGTATTTTTTCTCCGCTTTCTTTTACATTAATTATTTTGTTTGTATAAATTGTACATTATTATATTTACATTAGGTTTACGCGTAGTTTTATGCTATATTTAGGTATAAAGCTTCTAGGGTGTTGTTTAGTACATTTCAGTTTTTCTCTTATCACAAGTAAAGATCTATGCGCAGTCCTTCTTATTCCATTTACTTTGCGCATTTTCAGGTAGTTTTCCTGATTAACCTTTGGGAGACATCGAATGGATCTCTCTCCGTGAAAGCGGTGAGTGCGAACTCTGCCTGTGTTATAGATAGTGGTAGCATTTTATTTTTTAATATAATATCATTGTATTTATTGTAGGCAACTCTGTATCAATAAACCAATAAATAAATAAATATAGGGATAAACTGATACGAATTCAACATGACTGAACAAAATGGCAACGTGTGTCAATGTAAAAACTACTTCAATTTATTTTAAATTGTGCCCAAAAATCAAGTGTGGCAAAGGTTGCACAATATAAATGTTTGAAACGACAATATTTATGTGTTACTAAATGATTTATGTATCGAACTAAATTGGGTCACACTTTACTATTCCTAATAAAAGAAAAGATGCATAACGAGGGAAGTTCCGGGTAAACGGAATTTGCGGTTTTTTACTTACTACGGACGATTTTGGGGCACCCTTAAGGATTAGCGCAGAGCTCTATTTTTAACATTAAATTAAAATTACTAATAATATAGATAAGTTCCGGAAGTCGAGACATTTTTATTGGAAATTTCCTCCTCTATAAGAGCTTTTTTAATTTCCTTAAACGTCAACAGTTTATTTGCAAAAATTAAACTCTTTTTTAATTAAATTTCAATTTGTTAATAACTTTTGAAATTGTTTATTTGCGGGTTTTGCACTTTTTTCTAGACGTATTTCCGAATCCAATGAACCCTCACTCATATTTTTACTAGTAGTAGCAAGAATTAACAACGTTTTGAGTTTGTGAACTATTTATTTGAAGGTGGAGAAGAAAACTAGCCTAATGTTTAGCGTTATTACTTATTGAGAAAAAATACCTTATCAGATTTAGTTTTTACTTTGTTCGAAGGTGGGGCCTTTCGTATTTGTTGAAGAACGTAGAGATTGGGTGGCTGTTTTGTAAAGATAATAAGTTTATGTCATAAATGTAGTTAGGAAGCATTTACTAATAAGATATATTTAAAATTATTTTAAATATAACCAGTTCATGTTTAAATTTTTTTCTAACAAGTTTAGAAAGGATGATGAAAGTGACAATGGAAATGAAAAAAAATCTCTAAATGCTAAAATGGCATAATCAAGACTGTGCGAAATAACAAACATACAATTCAATATTACATTTTCAACACTGATAGCTTTATCCAAACGTAAAAAATATACAGGGTCACTAATGAAATGAATGAAAACAGCAAAGGAAAATTAATTATGCAGGAACGGCCATACAGTCGCAAAAAAGTGCATTTTTTTAAATGTAGCATCCTAAATAGTATATTTTTATCAAATGGACTTCTCCTTGCTATATATGAACATGCTAGGTTTTATTTTTGAAGAACTCAAGAAATTTCAGAAAAAACCCTTCCATAAAAGACACAGCATTCCCATTATGAGGTAGAGCGTTATCCGTTTCTATCTAGCACATTGCCTCTAGTGGCACGTTTCTCTCAAATTTCTCAGATGATTTTAAAGATAAAGATGCCCAACCTAATACATTTTAAATCAGCAAGATGATATAGCCAATTGATAGACATATAATATACAATTTATTCCATTAAAAAATCAACTTTGTTTTGCCGTAACTTTATGTCCGATCCTGTATAATTAGTTTTCAATAGTTACTTCAATACATTTCAAAAAACTTAAAACTTTTTCCATACATACCAGCGACCCCGTATAAGAAAAGCCAGTTTATTATAAGATACATTTTTGATTAACTCAATTTAATTTATACCTAAACTATTTTATCTGATATTTGTCAGAAACACTTCTTTAAAACAATAGACCATGTTTAAAACAACGTTTTATTACAGCCCCCAGGAAAATTAGGGCTATAATAAATCATTTTTCTGTAAAAAAATGTAATGTTTTATACAGGCTGTGAATCAATTGATGTTTAAAACCCTGGGAGATGCAGATCTACTATAAGTTCAGGATAAAAATATGATGGACTTTAGGGACCAATATTTTGTGTAAACTGGCATAATAAATATTCCTCTCATTCGATTTAGTACCTGCATTAGCAGTAATATTTCCTAACGAGGATGATCCAGATATTCCCCATGAAAGAATATAGTTTCAACAAGATGGCGCACCACTGCCTTTTGGTGTAAATGTTCGAAGGTACTTGGACGAAATTTCTCCAAATCGGTGGATGGGTCGACGGGCTCCCCTTAAATGGCCATTGAATTTCTTTCTATGGGGGTATTTGAAGAAGACTGTTTAAAAATAGACCAAACAGCGTTGAAGTCCTACAAGATAGAAGGATGGAGGTTAATTAGTTTACCAGCCAAAAGTTTTCGAAGTGTGCGGTTGATAGTATTTACCACATACTCGGTGCATGTTAAGTAAAAGATGGAGGTCACTTTTAGCATTTGTTACATTAGCCGAATCAGGTGGGTGCTAAGGATCCCCCTCGAATATTAATTTTAATTAAAAAACTTATGTGGACTCGTTCTACTGTAACGAAATGAGCATACCATTAATTTGTTACTAGTATCGGATTCAGTTTTAGAAGACCTTCTCATAGAGCCCAGGTTGCCATTTGAAAAAAAAGTTGGAGTGCCTAAAAAATAAGGGGTTGCATGGAGCGGGCTGAAAAAATTACAAAAAGGTGAACAACCGTTTAAACCACTCTACGTGTTCCAGCGTTTTTGTGAACAATGTTAAACCCTGTATATTTTAATATAGTCCTGAATCAGAATTTGATTTAAGATAGAAAGGTTGGTATTGTCAAGGCCTTTTGTTATTAAACATAATGAAAATTTTTTTCACTGTAACATTTAAGAACGCAATTTAATTCAATTAAAAAACAAAATATATAAGACTTACCATTGTTTTGCCAGTCCAATCAAATTCTCCATCATCAATGTATCCTTTTTTCTTAAATAAATTAGTAAACAAGTTCCGTAAATACTCGTAATCAGGCATTTCGAAAAAATCTAGTCGTCTTACGTATCTAAGATACGTCGCCATTTCTTCGGGGTGGCTCTCACATAAGCTGTCTATCGTGGTGGCCCTTTTGGTGTCCCCAATTTTCTGATAACGTTCTTTTAACGTGTCCGCCTTGAGACCTTGCCAGGGCAACGAGCCCCTCAGGAAGTACATAAACATGTGACCTAATGCCTCCAAGTCATCCCTTCGAGACTGTTCTTTACCTAAGTGAGTGTTAATCGACATATACCTAGCGGTTCCCGTTAAAGACTTGTGCTCTCGGTATGGTATATGTTTATTTGTTTCCGATTCAATATATTCCTTAGCTAAACCAAAATCTGAAAATAAATAGCTATTGAAACCCAATATACCTTATGATATTTATATTTATAGATTATATTTGTCTAAGCAGCAACATTTACAAATCTCCTTGTTATACAGGGTGTTGCATTTTTCCTGGGCTGATATGAAATTTCGTATCTTAAATAGGACACCCTGTATAATATATGTATATATATATATATATATATATATATATATATATATATATATATATATATATATATATATATATATATATATATATATATATATATATATATTATATATATATATATATATATAATATTGTACAGGGTTGCCAAAAACTTTGCCTGAAGAGAAAACTACCCATAAGGTTAGTTTTAGAGCAAAATACCATAAAAGAATTATTCATAAAGAAATTCGGAAGGACTAAGTAGCAGAAAATGTAATGTATTGCCCTTTCGCTAACTACTAAATAAACTGAGTAGGCTGAAAAAAATAGAATATGCGGTTGTTACGGAAACATAATCTTGCACTGTACTGACAGTAGATAATTGAAGTATTTGGTTATTTTATTACATTGAATATCTTTTTGTTATTTTCATCATGGTAGTTAAATTAACAAAACAGGAAAATTGAAATTGTGTTAATTGTTGGAGATCATTATAAAACATGAAGTCTGAAATTTTTAATAATAGACATCCAGATAAACAAATTATATATATATATATATATATATATATATATATATATATATATAACAATTAACACAACGCCTAAAATTTCGTCTAACTTTGAATGGAAATTTCTCGAGAATGGTTGATCCGATTTTGAAGAAGTTTTTATCGAAATTTAGGTTAATTCCTCGTGAATATTTTTTTGATATTAAAATTCAATGTTACTTTGTTCTAGGCAATAATACAGGGTGAAAAAGAAAGACATGTTTTATTTACCAAAGTTTAAAACACCCTGTAGAATAAATCAGATGGATTCAAGAGATCTAACCAGAAGAATGTTGTAGCCCAGTATGTTTCCAACAAATCGCTTTTTTATTCGCTTCAATAGCACAATTTTTGCCTGACTACAGGACTTATTGAAAGGTTCTGCATTTACTGTGTTTTAAATGAATTTACCAGTTCATGTTTGAATTGATTCTGTTGAAGACGTTTGTAATTTGTAGCTTGGTTGAGAAGTTTTTTTTTTGGATCACTAAAATTCAATATTAGTTTTGTTCAGTCAATAATACAGGATGCAACGAAAAATAAATTATAATGTTTTTAAATTACGAACGCATCGGTTACCGGATATTCGAACATGGCGCTATTCTACATTTTAGTTTAGTTATACGTGATATCAAGGGCCAGGATCGGTTTAGTTTTGTCAATAATACAGGGAGTTAGAAAAACATGTTTTAATAGGTAAGATTAAGATATGAACACGACAGTCAAAAAAACAAAACACTAAGAACTAAAACGAACAAAAATAAACTTTATAACTATTGAACTAATATTTCGTATTTCCCCCTCTGTTTCTTATGACTGTTTCGCACCTTCTATTCATGCTTAATATCAAATTTCGTATGAGTACCTCATCCAGCCCATTCCAAGTATCGATGAGTAGCTCACCCAGCTCTTCCACGTTATTTGACTGTCTTTCATTAGCCCTTAATCTCCTGCCCAATAAGTCCCAAACATGTTCGATTGGGTTCAGGTCCGGACTACGTGCAGGCCATTGCATGACATCGATCCAACATTATTAACGTAATTTTGCACTACACGTGCTGTATGGGGACGAGCGTTGTCATGCATTAATAAAAACTCCGCTCCAACATTATGTGCAAATGGCCTCACGTGATTGTCCAGTATTTCGTTGATATATCGATCCGCATTCAAATTCCCATCCACAATAACTAACTCCGTACGACCAGGACGCCTCAAAGATACCCCTCCCCAAACCATTACTGATCCCCCACCAAAGATTACGGTATTAACAAAATTCCCATGTACACAGCGTTCATTTGGTCTACGATACACACGGACCCGTCTATCGCAATTAAAAAGACAGAATCTCGATTCATCTGTCCACAGCACTCTCGACCAATCAGCTTCCGCCTAGTTCATACGTTCGCTAGCCCATTCTAGCCTGGCTCTCCGATGTGTTGCTGTTAACGTAGGACCTCGTGCAGGAACATGTGGTCTCAAATTTCCTTCCCTCAAACGATTCCGCACTACACTGAGGACCATTCGCGTGTTGAATTTCCTGCCTCAGAAACCTTGCCGTCACGAAACGTTGTCGTAAAGCAGACAACCGCAGATACCGGTCTTCACGCTCACTGGTAACACGCTGTCGACCTTGTCCAATCCGTCTGGAATGATCATCGGTCTAAATGTGTCTCTGTATGACTCTATGTACAGTTGATTTATGAACATTCAATCGTTCCGCTATCCTGCTATAGCTCCAGCCTTCATCTCTAAGAGTTCTTGCAATTACACACTCGTCGCGGGTCAAATTTCTAGTTTGTCTTGGCATGACTGTACACAATAAGAAGAAAAATTTAAAACCGAACTGAAACTGACGCCTAAATGTCAATATAAGGTATAAGTTGTGTTCTCTTGTTACCGGGCAACGTCTTCAACAGAATCAATTCAAACATGAACTGGTAAATTCATTTAAAACACAGTAAATGCAGTACTTTTCAATAAGTCCTGTAAGTCAGGCAAAAATTGTGCTATTGAAGCGAATAAAAAAACGATTTGTTGGAAACATACTGGGCTACAACATTCTTTTGGTTAGATCTCTTGAATCCATCTGATTTATTCTACAGGATGTTTTAAACTTTGGTAAATAAAACATGTCTTTCTTTTTCACCCTGTATTATTGCCTAGAACAAAGTAACATTGAATTTTAATATCAAAAGAATATTCACGAGGAATTAACCTAAATTTCGATAAAAACTTCATCAAAATCGGATCAACCATTCTCGAGAAATTTCTATTCAAAGTTAGTTATATATATATATATATATATATATATATATATATATATATATATATATATATATATATATATATTTATATATGAGTCTGCAATGCAACGTTTCGGATTTATTTGCGTTTTTCTTCATTTTTTTAATTAACAGATTTTGAATAAATTTCGACTTTTTTAAATTTTGCTGGCGTCAAAAAAAAAAAAGGTTCTTTCTATATACAGTGTAATAGATAAGTTTTAAAATTTTTATAAAGTTACAGCATTGCCATGTTTTACGTATGGCTTTTTTTAATGCAACTCCCTGTATACTATATAAAACTTAAATAAAGCATTAAAAATAAAGCGATTTTAACCATATGTAATAATATGGATCTACGACTCACTGTTTCTGACTTATTGACGACCTTCTCCAGCATGTAACATATTTTTTATTACAAAGCTTTCAAATTTTGCTATTTAAATAAATATATATTTATATATTATAAAAGGAAGATTCCAATAAAGACGCGGGTTACGTATGATGTAATGCGTAGAAACCAATTATTACAGTCTGCTGTAGCATTCAAGTTTGTCCAAAGCACATGAATCTAGTCATTGTTAATCCAAAACAGTGTAACATGCTAAAAGACCTAGACATTCATAATACAACCCCTTTAATCTAGCTGAATTCCAGGAGAGAAATCTTGAGATGAATATGCAGACTGTCATGCAAAAAGAGCAGAAACAACTTTTATATCGTCCGTTTTAGATATAGCTTGTATATAGCCCATGAAACAGCCAAATGTGCGAACTAAAGGCAAAGACCTTCAGTCTCTGTCCATATGAAAAAAGATAATAAACAGCCGTGAACTAGTGAAAAATGTTTCTACCAATAATAGTTTCCATTGTAAAAAATGTAAAATATTTCTTTCATTCAAGCTAGTTCAATCTAATCTAAACTATAAGAATAGGGTAAAACAAACAGCGAGTGTGTCTGTTAAGTGACTGTCCTTGCCCTAGAGTCTTACTTCCAGAGTAAGTCTGTTTATATCCAATCCATGCCAAGAGCTCAATAATTTTTAACAAAGAAAATCTAAAACCAACCAATGAATTTGTAACCGATTTTTTTATGAAAGCATTCGAACATACGGGGTGGTCAAAATAACGATATCGTGCCAAATATGCCTTAGCAAAATGTCGCTCATTAACAGGGTGTTAAAGTTTAAATCTCGAAATTGTTATTTTTCTATAGCTCAAGCTGTTTTTGAGATATCGATATAAAAATTGGTAATTGGGAGTTTTCGGGGATGGGGAATACGACTAAATTCTATTTTTTCATGTAATGTGTAGAGGGCGCTTGGTATACACTAGCCATTTCATGTCATAATTTTCTTTTCAGCATCGTTTCATTATTGTTTTATTGAAAAGGTATACTACATTTAATTTTCACAGACAAGGCAATCCTCACCAGACGAGGCGTATTTAATTGGCGAAATGACCATATGTGGGAACTGGAAAATCCATACTTAACCAAAAAGTGGCATTTTTTATCAATATTTGGTATGGCAGAATTGCTGATTTTATTACTGGACTTTTTGAGTTGCCCGCAAGGCTAAGTGGTAACCAGTACTTGCAGTTTTACAAAATGAACTGCCGAATCTACTCAATAATGTCCTAAATTTACGACAAAACATGTAGCACGATGGTGCTTCACCGCATTATCCAGTTGTGGTTCGAAATTTTTTAGATGATCCGCGTAGACCAGATCTTAATCCTTTGAAAAGAAATCGACACAGGAGCAACTATTGGAAAATATTCAAGATGCCACCAATGTTATCAGGAATAAACAGAGAACTTTATTCCCATGTAAGGCGCTATTTGGTAAAGGGATTAAGAAAATGCATTTGCTCAATTGTTGAAGTGATGTTTATCATTATTTATTCATAATAAATTCATTATCATGAATAAACCGTTATTACAGGGTTCTTAGCAATTTTCAATTATCAAATTCGCTGACTTTTCCAGGTTTTCCCTGACAATTTCATGGAAATTCTTGGCTATATTTTGAGAACGTCTATTTCTTATAAAAAAGTCAACAAAACGAATGAAACTAAACTTAAATGAAATTGTGAAAGAAATATAAAATATTAAAGAAAAAAGTAATACAGCAAGCAGGGTTACTTTAACCGGAAGCGGTATACATTTTTAAAAGGATATTCTGCTCTATTTAAAATTAAGTAAAAAAATGTAGTTATACAAAGCATTTACAAGCAAAAAATTAATATATACTTGCGACATGTCATTATTAAAAAATAAATTTAAAAGAATTATAGTAAAAATAAAAAATAAGCATTTTAAATTTTTCGTCTCAGTTCAGATATTTTCAGTTCCACGGATGCTGCTTCCTTTTCTAGTTTTTTCTTTATATTCTCTAAATGATAAGGTTCACTTTCGGCTCTATTTTTCGACATCAATTTCTTTTTCTATCTCTTTTCGGTGATTTTGGTTGTCAAGGGTATCTTGATAAGTTTTGTAAGCATTTTTATTACATACCCTCATTTTGCCGGAAATATTAACATTTAATGCACCACCTATTTGATAAATTTCGTCACATACTTGTCTTTGGCAGATAATGGACTCCTCCAATAGATTTTCAAGTAAAATATTTTTATTTACGGAAAACCCCGACTCAACGGTGGCGTTTCCATGAGAAAGGATCAAAATTAACTTAATAACATGCCACAATTTTTAAAGTGGTCATTTTGTCTCAAGAAATTATAGGAAAATGTATCCAATCCAGTAAACATATAGTTTTGCAAAAATTTATAAATTTGGTATTATTAGATCTAATAGATCTATAGATAGTCAATGGTATAGCCAGCATCTAATAGATCTATAGATCTATAAGATGCTGGCTATACCTTGACCACTTTTATCTGCAATTTCTGCGGCAATTGTTTCTTTTTCGAACAAATACTTTAACATATTTTGGGCACTTATATGTGAAACTCCTTGATCAAGCATGATGTTTGGTTTTAAACATGTTACATTTTTACTAAACTTATATTGAAGACAACAATGCTCTATTAACTTCTTTATTTGATTTATTGAAAATATCTGACATTCCGACGAAAAATAAGTTTGTTCTTTTCAGGAACATTAGCTCTTTTAATGCTGTTTTAGTGGCAAAACCAACATCAGTCTTATTAGTTGGTAAAAGGATATTATCACAATTTAATTTTAAAATTTGTTGGAGACCTTCATCCATAAGTTGTGTTTTTAAGACTTTTTTGAATAATTCCTTTAGTATTTGTAATACATCATCATACAAAAAAAGAACCATAGATTTATTGCTCTGATCTTTTTTTAAAAATGGTTCTAAATAGGCGGCAATGTGTGAAAAAATATGCGTCTTGGTCTTAAAATCGTATCTTTTAAAGCTTTTTTTGTTTTAGTAACTGAAACATTTGATGGAAGCTTAGTGGCTTTATCTTACATCCAAAAGATAAAATGTCCAAAGCACTTTCACAGACTGGAACATTTTCTACCCATCTAATTTTACAATTTATAAAAGGTATAAAATCCTCTGCCTTTCTATTATTTTTTGTAAATTCCCCGACTTTTCCCTGTTTTTTAGTCGGAGTTCTGAATTACCTGATTTTTCCAGGTTTTCCAGGTCGCTAAGAACCCTGTATTATCGTATGTTATTTCAGCTTGAGCTAGAATTGGCTCAATATCATTATTTTGACGAGTTTAATATAGGATTGCTTTTTGGCGCATTCATTACCAACCACTTTTATCATAGAATGATAAAAGTGATATATTTCGTGACCTTAAAATAAATATGAATGCTGCCTACCTATAATGTGGATTATTTTCTCCCGTTTTGTACTCTGCCGTCCAATAAGAAAATTTTCTGGCTTAACGTCTCTATAGATTAAATGTCTCGTGTGGACATACTCTATTCGGTGAAGCTAAAACAAACGACAATATAAAAGTCAATGATCAGGACACAAAAATGTTTGTAATGAAGATTAAACTTATTTGATATTCGAGGAACAAACACATTAAATAATGCATGAATCATGCTAGTCATTATTACATGATGTGAAGTATTTAGAGATAAAAATACGCTATTTTATTAATACATTTTCGGCAGTTTCTTCGAAGTTATGCAAAATACTTACCAGTTGAATTGCAATCATAAGAACAGTCTTTAGAGAAAATCTACGTTCACATAAATCAAAGAGATCTTCAAGGCTAGGACCGAGGAGTTCCATGACTAAGGCATTGTATTTGCCACATGGACCGAAGTAATATACTTCTGGAATGCCCTCTGGAAAGTCAGAAAAAAAATCGAAATTCAATAGGTGGAGATACTAGATGTCACAAACAGAATTTTACAAAAATCTATTAGTCCAGTCAAATTAAAATTTTGGTTTCCATTAATTTGTAAAAAGCTGGATATAATTTTATTTCATTTTGGGTGTCCCAAATAAGATTAATATGGGTTTGCTACGGTTTCTGAGTTTAGCTAAACTTTTGGAAGTTAAAAAACCGCGAAGCTTTGGCACTTTTTTCTCAGCATATAACATCTAAAGGGTGCATTGTACAAAAAATGCCACTCTTTCCAAAATTAAAGAGCATTAAATTCTACGTAACCTCCTTAAACATTTTTAGTGGTTTGGTTCGAATCAGCACATTCTAAAGGAAAAAATAAGACACAGAAGATCTACTCTAGAGCATCAAATTATACGTTCAGGGAGCGTCTAATTTTTGCTCATTTCTACGAATAGATATGCACAAAAAACCAAAAGTAGTCGTATTTTCCGCTAAATGGCTCTTCTGCAGTCTCATGACTTTTGAAACGAAAATCAACCACATTCGTCTGGGAAATCGAATTGCTATGAGCCAGAAAACTATATAATATAACAGCAAACGTTGCTCAGATTCATGACTATTTCAATAGCATAGACTGGAGTTTTATTTTGTTGACTCCAAGGGCATCGACACTACTATTGACAAGTTCTATGAAATCGTTAATACTGCCATTGAAAAATATTTACACCGTGTTTCATACAAAAGCTTCTTTAAATTTGAAGTTCTTTTAAAATATAATGTTTCCATGTATACAGGGTGTCCCAATTTTGCTGGGACGACATACATAAAATTTTAAATGGGACACCCTGTATTTTTGTCCATAATTTAATTCCTTGTCAAAAATAAATATAAGATACCAATTTAAACTATAGTCGATTTCCGAATAGTTTCCGAGATAATTAAGGTTATGTGTAATTTTTTTGAAAACTGGAGCTAATTTTTAAATCACTATAAAAAATAGCAAAAATCTAAAATTGGGCGTTTGGGTGGTAATTTCCAATTTATAAAGCATCAATATACGGAATACAAAAGTTTTGTCCACACCTGTACAGGGTAGCTGTACTACGAAATCAATCTTGAACCTTTTTAAAGTGAAAAAAGTCCATTTTTTTAAGTAGAAACCCACTATATTTTTTATTTATGCTAATGGTCATAAAATACCTATTTTTTCATATATATATATATATATATATATATATATATATATATATATATATATATATATCTGTTTTTGGTGTTTGTCGTTTTATTGAAATCATTTAAATTTAAAATAATTAGACTTTAAAATTAAAGTCTAAGAGCTACTAATATTGTATAACTGTTACAATGCAAATAATAAAAGTCCAGCAGTTGCATTAAGAGAGTATCGCCGAATATTTTCCATGGCAAGGATACCAAACAACAAAACAAAATTTAAAGTGATTTATCAACTCATGGAGTTTTCTAACTTAGAAAAAGGAAAAAAGCCCGTTCAGTCGTCTCTGAAAATTTTTAAATGGAAGTTTTATTATATTTCATTGCATATCCTATTAACTCTTTAAGAAATGCGAAAAGAGATTTGATTTTTTCCATGACCAGCATATATCAAGTATTAAAAGAAAACAAAATATCCCCATATAAGTGTCTTCCAGTTCAATTTTTACAGCTGATTATCAGACCAAACTGGATTTTTGTATGCAAATGATGGACCGGCATTTTGAGAAAGGGATTTTAATTAAAATCCTTTAGACTGATGAAGCGATATTTTCAACTGCGGGAATACATAACAAAGAAAAACTTACTACTACTCTGAGACAAATAAACATTTGGTAAAGTAAAATAAAAAGCAAGGATATCAAAGTATCAAAGTGTGGTATAGTATTATAAACGACCGCATAATAGGACCTGTATTTTTTGACCACTATTTGAATAGACAAACATTTTTACACCTTAAGAAATGAAATTATGGAAAAGCTCAATGATCTTCCGAAACATATTTATGTGGACTTGTTATATCAACAAGATAATCAAAACGCCCAATTTTAGATTTTTGCTATTTTTTGTAGTGATTTGAAAAATAGCTCCAGTTTTCAAAAAATCATACATAACTTTAATTAATTATCTCGGAAACTACGCGGAAATCGACTATAGTTTAAATTGGTAACCTATGTTTATTTTTAACAAGGAATCAAATAATCAAAAATACAGGGTGTCCCATTTAAAATTGTATAGTTGATGTCCCAGCAAAATTGGGAAACGCTGTACACATGAATTATATTTTAAATATTATGAAAAACCAGGTGAACCTGATGTAACAGTAATACCATAGTCTGTCTAAAAATGTATGAGATTGAATTATTTTATTGTCAATTATATAATTAATGCTGTATTTAATGACAATATTTGTTCGTTAACTAAAATGTATCAATTTTACTGGCTACTTAAATATCCCTGATTAGATCTAGATTTTTAGATAAAGCAATACGTTACAAAACTTGCGTTGTTTTAAAATTCATGGCCACTGTAGCTAACAGCTATTTACAAACATTTTAGATACAATTCTTTAATTGATCATTTAATTTTGGTAAACATACCACAAATTCGGCAAAATCTAAATATTAGTTCTATCGAGTAACAGAGCTGTTAATAAAAATTGAAATTTTTGTGTTTAACGTGAAGTCGAATATGAACCAAAAATACCGAATTCTAGATTACGGCTACATCCTATATAAATTTATTTTTACTAATACATACATTAAATAGTTACCCTTATTTTTAATGCTAAATAAGAGAATATTATTAAAACGACGATTTATTCAATTAAATTTTTAATGTTAATTTTTTGGTCACCCAGTATTAATTTATTATAAAAATGTCAACACGAACCACTAAAGTAGGTCCTCTTCCACAAGGAAACTAACCCCAATTAAATAATAAAGGCAAACAGATCCTGAGATAAGGTAACATCCCATAATAAATGGGTCACCATGTACGGGGTGGCCAACTAAGAATGGACGCCGGCCATAACTCGCTAACCGTTAATCATATAACTTGGGGGAAAAAAAATTATTAGCTAAATCGACTAAGAGAAATCGCTGGAAAATATTTTGAAGTTCCGCATATGGCCGCTAGGGGGCGCAACTGTTATGGTCAATCAGAAAAAGGGCTGTTTCTTAAAAAATATTCATGTAAAGGTATATTATAAATACTGCCATCGTAAAGAGAAGAAAAATTGTGATTTTTTTGTTAAGGATATTTTGCTCTATCTCGTAAAATGTAGTGGTGGGGGAAGGTCAAACATGTTTTTATTTAAATGTCAATAACTCCGTTATAAGTCAACGGAATTGAACAAACTAGGTCTCGTTTAAAAGAGCCCATCTTAACTAATAATCTGATGTAAAAAAATATCCGATTTGATTTCGCCGTGGTAACTAGAGGGCGCTGATTGACATCACAACAATTATTACGCATTATTTTGAAAATTTTAAATAGCACGCTATATCTCTTTTAACACAATTTAATAGAGGAGGGAATTCTCAATAAGTCAGTGCAAATTTCAGCTACCTAACTTTTTTCAAACCGGAAATATAAATAAAACAAATATTAGGGCGCTGGGTACGCAACATCTCCCTAATCTGTATGGACATAGCCTACATCACAATAATTCAGTAATAATACCACAGATAATATTCAACGCAAATCGCTAAAAATTATACTAATGTTCTGAAATAACCACCAGGTGGCGCAGTAGACGTTAATAAGCATAGTTTTACTCGCAATTTTACTTTTCTCTATATTTTTTTGTAGTTTACTCTATTTTCAGTAAGTTAGATATTATAAGGTAATAAATAAGAAAAATCCTAATATATTCGACCGTTGCAAATCTCCGTCTTTCTTAAAATCGACAATTTATGCACAAGAATAACAATAAACTAAAAACATAGATAAATAATAATTCCTTAGCAATTTTCTGCTACATCAAGCAAAAAAAATAGTAGGCTGTGAAAACAAAATTGAAAGTAATACGTCAAAAAATAAACAATAGTTTCTTGTCAGTGCCTTTTAGTTGCTATTTATCGTTCTTGAATTTCCTAATAGTATTGCTATCATTTCGCGTTTTTGTCCGAGATTTTCGTGTTTTTTGAGTTTTTCTAGTTGCTGTTGTTCATGTTATTGTTGTAGTTCGTATTTTTCTTGTTCAAGATTTGTTATTGTTCGTGTTGCGTTGTGTTAAGAACAAAATGATTTATACAAATCAAGAACTATTCGACATGATAGGTGTTTATTTTGAATGTTTGAGAAATGCTACGGTTGCTGCAAGAGTATATGCGCAGGAATATCCGCAGAGACGCCACCCAAGTAAAAAGGTTTTTCTTCGAGTGATCCAACGTTTGCGAACCACTGGAAACGTGCATATTCCCGTATACCGCAGACAACGCAGAGGACGCACCGAAGAGAATGTAATTAATGTGCTAGCGTATATCGAGTTTAATCCTCAACTAAGTACTCGAATTATTGCGCTAGACCTAGGAGTAACGCGAACCACTGTTCAAAATATACTCAAAGAGCACAGGTAAGCAACGACATTGCAAATATAAACTGGACATATTTTTTAACAAAAGTCACGTGATTCTTATGTCACATAGGTCTTTAAGCCTAGAAAACCAATAATTTCCTGGAACATCAATTAAATATCTTCATCTTGTTTTAGGTTACATCCATATCACTTAGTGCTGCATCAGGAATTGACTGCTGCAGATTTTGATCACAGACTAAACCATTGTCACTGGCTTTTGGAGGTAATGAGGGAAGATCGGCAATTTCTGAGGCGAATATTGTGGACCGATGAGGCTACCTTCCAGAGCGATGGACGTGTCAATCTTCACAATACACATTATTGGTCCAGAACAAATCCATATTGGATGCGCGAAGTCCAGCACCAAGGCCGTTGGTCTGTAAATTGTTGGGCAGGGATTTTAGGCGGACGAATTATCGGACCATTTTTTTCGATAATCCATTGAATGGTGAGAGATATCTAAGATTTTTAAGGGAGGAATTGCCGATTTTGTTGGAGGACGTACCTCTGAACGTCCGACAACGATTGGTATACCAGCACGATGGTTGTCCAGCGCACTTCGCCGTCAACGTTCGGGAATTTTTAGATGCCCACTATCCTGGCCGATGGATAGGGCGAGGCGGCACCCTTCCATGGCCAGCTAGGTCACCCGACCTAACGTGTTTAGATTTTTATTTATGGGGTCGAGTGAAAGATTTAGTTTTTGCCACCAGACCCACTACACGGGAAAATATGATTCAGCGAATAAGAGACTGTATAAATACTATTTCAGTTGCTGAACTGGAGGCTGCAGTTTTATCCACGCGAGATAGGATGCATAAGTGCATCGAAAACGATGGCCGACAATTTGAACATTTAGGGCGGCATTAATTGAATTATATTTTTATTATCGTTTCTTTCACACGTTCCATTTAAATGGCTTTCATCTCCCATTATAATGAAAATTTAATATTGCACTTATTGACTCCTACTGCGCCACCTGGTGGTTATTTCAGAACATTAGTATAATTTTTAGCGATTTGCGTTGAATATTATCTGTGGTATTATTACTGAATTATTGTGATGTAGGCTATGTCCATACAGATTAGGGAGATGTTGCGTACCCAGCGCCCTAATATTTGTTTTATTTATATTTCCGGTTTGAAAAAAGTTAGGAAGCTGAAATTTGCACTGACTTATTGAGAATTTCCTCCTCTATTAAATTGTGTTAAAAGAGATATAGCGTGCTATTTAAAATTTTCAAAATAATGCGTAATAATTGTTGTGATGTCAATCAGCGCCCTCTAGTTACCACGGCGAAATCAAATCGGATTTTTTTTTACATCAGATTATTAGTTAAGATGGGCTCTTTTAAACGAACCTAGTTTGTTCAATTCCGTTGACTTATAACGGAGTTATTGACATTTAAATAAAAACATGTTTGACCTTCCCCCACCACTACATTTTACGAGATAGAGCAAAATATCCTTAACAAAAAAATCACAATTTTTCTACTCTTTACGATGGCAGTATTTATAATATACCTTTACATGAATATTTTTTAAGAAACAGCCCTTTTTCTGATTGACCATAACAGTTGCGCCCCCTAGCGGCCATATGCGAAACTTCAAAATATTTTCCAGCGATTTCTCTTAGTCGATTTAGCTAATAATTTTTTTTCCCCCAAGTTATATGATTAACGGTTAGCGAGTTATGGCCGGCGTCCATTCTTAGTTGGCCACCCGGTACATATTATGTTAAAATCTAACTTTTTATCATGCTTTTAATAGCTTCACTTTTCTGTGTGATGTTTTATTGGTTCAAATGTTGTGATGGGTTTTTAACGAACTTCCACATAATCGATTAGGCACAAATTAAACGTATTTTGGGTCCCATGAAACTTCCATTAGCATTTTAGTATGTTGTTTTCGACGCTATACGGAAACTTTTTTGCCATTGCACTATATCAGTTTTTTTTTAGTTTATCTTGGTCTTCTTAGTTATTATTTTGTATTTTAGGGTCCAGTAGAAAACAAGAAGAAAACAGAAGCAACATTAATGGGAAGAAAAAGAGAACAAAGCACATGTTGTGTTGTTAATAGCGAAGTATTAATGGATGGGTCCAGAAAAGTGTCTAATAATAATTCATCTGGTTTATATATGTCAAATATTAGTAAATGTGCAATTAATATTTATAATAAATAGGCAGTTTTAACAATTACTAATGTGCTTTTTATATTAGTTCTTACAGGATGAATGAGTGCGATAAAAATGTTATCAATTTTATCGCACTAGTGCGAAAAAGTGGGCCATTTCGACACTAAAAAGAGTATCTTTAAGAAAAATATCGGGATTAGGTCGATCAGTCCGGCATTAATACCGATTTTTTATAGGCCCGGAATTCCCCGTTGTTCAGTTTGGTAACTGTTGAAAAAATAATAAAATGAATTTGGCAGCAACGACAAAAAACGTCTTGAATTTAATATGGCTCTTATATCCGATTATTTGAATTGTTGCTAGCAGACTTTCTGTGGTTCCCAGGAAAGAAGTCGACGCGGTTGTGGCGAAAGAAACCGGTTATTTATGAGTATGAGTTTACGGTGAATTGTGATTTTATACGAAAATTGTAGAGACTGCTGAGAGCTACAACCTAAAATTATTTTCGATTATACACGGTTGAGGATAAGTTTCCACAAAACAAACTTAGATTTTTTAATTGGAACACCCTCTATATTGTTTTATTTTCAGATTCCTCCCTTTTTGGCCAGTGACCCAATTAAGGAATTGTGGGTGAGTCATTTACGATTTATGGCTACTTTTCGAAAATATCACAGGTACATTTGACGCCCTGTATATGTTTTAATGCGTTAACATAAATCACTTTAGCATGGTAAAAACTACCAAACGTGGTCTTCTTTCAACTGCAATATTTTTCTTTAGTATTCTTTATAACGGTATACAGGACAAATAAAAATCCTGGATGCAAATTTTCTCGATTAATTAAAATGGAACGCCCTGTATATTATTATATTTTCAGACTCCTTCCTTTTTAATCATTCACCCAATATAAAGTTTGTGGAGTCTATACAGAGTCGTTCAAGATTTATGGCCACTTTTCGTTAAGGTTGACGTTAAGAGACCACCTATTTTCACTAGTTGTGCGAGTAAAACAAGGTTTTTTAGTAGCATTATAATGATAATTATGTCTATTGACATTTCTATTTTTGTGGAATGTTGCTTCGCCAGTAAATAACACAAAAAAGTCAGGAAATCCCGGCTGTCTTTGAATTTGTTGTTGTGCCCAGTGCCCAGTACATTGTCAAAAATACAAATTTGAAATGTCAAGTACAGTTTCTATTGTAAGACGCAAAGATGAATTTTAATAGCCAAGAAATGATCGATATGATTTATTTGTTAGGAAAAAGTGAAAAGAATTATTTGTTAGTGACAAAAATATATCACGAAAACTATCCTGACAGAAGACAACCACACAGAAGCGCTTTTGAAAGGCTTGTGCAGCGGTTTTAAATGAGGAGAACGTGTTAGCGATAAACTTAAAACTAGTCAAAATAGGTCTTAACGGCTGGGGTGGAATTGTTGGAAATTTTGTCATCGGTGCGCATTTTGAAGAAAGGCTTACTGCACACCGATATCTCCAGTTTTTGAAGCAAGATTTTAGACTAGAATGACGGTGCCCCAGTTCACAAAACGGCAGACATTCATGCATTTCTTAATGAACAATTTCAAGAACGCTGGCTAGGAAGAAAAGGACCGACTGTGTGGCCGCATAGATTCCCCTGACTTGACAAACATGGACTTTTTTGGGGGGCTTTGTTAAAAATTTAGTCTACCAAATACCTCCAACTATAAAAGAATATATGAATTTTCCCTCATAAATCCGAAGTGTATATAATAATCTATATATTTAAAACACTAGGCCAGATTTTTCAGCAAGTTCGAGACAGAGTTTTATTGCGCCAATTTACATGATTTTTTTTTAAATTACTGTCTGGTTACCGAGACCTTCCAACACTATTTTTTGTATTGTTTTATTGCGTATTTTTTCTATAAAACCAATATGTTTTTCTTCAATAACATTTCTGGACGATGTGGTGAATGCGCCCCATATTCTTATACTAGGGGCGCCATCTAACGGAAAAGGCAGAACAAGGTCTGCCGGGCCAGCTAGTATTAATTTTAATACATTAAGAGATGTTTGCGTATCTTTTGAAAATCGTTTAAATATTCGTGTCGTATAAAACGGTGATCATTTCCAACATCTAACTAAGTAGTTTTTGCTGTTTTATACGACTTGTTACTTAGTATTGTTTTTTAATTGTTATTATATTTTTAATTTTTACATTTTAACTACTCAACTTAAGAACTAGTTTAAACTAGTTGTTAAGTTGTCCTAGTTAAGTCCTAGCTGTCATAACTAATTTAAAACAGGTCTGGCTCAATCTGTTTCCGTGTATTCTACATTTCCCGTCTCATCAAACCGTTGCATAATCTTTCAAAAGCGCTTCTTGTGTTTGTCTTCTATCAGGATACTTTTCGTAATATATTCATATCCCTAACAAACAATTCCTTTCACTTGCCCCTAACACATAAATCATATCGATCGTTTCGTAATAACCACCAGATTTTATTACTAGGTCATTGTAATACTATCATTTGTATTTGTGAAATTTTTGGATTAAATCTTTTTTATTTCCGATAATTTTTATTTTTTGAAGTTTTAAATTTTTCGAGCCATCCATGCTGGTATGAATAACTAAAAAAAAATAGATGATGAAAGAAGAACACTTTGCAATATTTTGCTGTAATAAATTGAGATGCCTAAGTTGAACGACTCTGTCTAGACCCCACAAACCCTATATTAAATAGCCAAAAAGAGAGGAATCTGAAAATATATATACAGAGCGTTCCATTTAAATTATTCGAGAAAATTTGCATCCAGGATTTTTATTTACCCTGTATACCGTTATTAAACAATACTAAAAAAACATTGCCGTTGAAAGAAGACCACATTTGAAAGTTTTTACTATACTAAAATGATTTATGCTAACGCATTAAAAAAAAGATAGGGCGTCAAATGCACCTCTGATATTTTCGAAGTGGCCATAAATCCTCGGTATACAGCTCACAAACCCTATATTGGGTGAATGGCCAAAAAGGGAGGAATCTACTACACTATACAGTGTGTTCTATTTAAAAAAATGTAAATTTGGTTTGTGGCAAACTTATCCTCAACCCCTGTATAATTGAAAATAATATTGGGTTGTAGCAGTCCCAACATTCGTAAATTTTTTTTTTCTAATTCCCACAATACCCGAGCTATTGGACTTGAACTGTTGGACCACCCCGTATATAAACGTGTAAGTCGCTTGATCTACTACAGTTGGCTAAAAATCAAATTAATTCAATCTGTTTTTAAATTCCTGCCCGAGAATTGACAAATTATTAGCATTTCTAAAGTATGTGAACACTCTTAAAGGTAAGAGAAAACTCGTTTTAAATGTCTAAATGTACTCGAAGAGGACTTTCACATAATGGTCGTTCTTTTGAGTGAATGAGTACGAAAAATTTCAAAAATCGGGACATTTGGCGTCCCGAACAAGGATAGACATCTGCAACACTATTTGACACCACAATGACTGGAGTCTAAACTATTTGCTGCACCTATATATTATTTAAATTAAAATTATTAAATAAACATCTGTATGTAATAACTAACCTAATACTGGTTTGTTCGCCTTACCATGACTGCCAAGTAGCTTATAAAACCTATATTCCAAATGCAGCTGTGGGGCCTTGGATTTCATGGGCTCCATTTTGATGGCGACATGCTCGTTATTGTACAAATTCTTTCCGAGTCTAAGTTCGCCAAAATTACCACAGCCAATTTTTTTGCCCACTCGAAAATTGGGCCCCACCATTAAGACACCTGAGCCTGAGTTAACACTGTGTCTCGTATTATGAGAGTCGCTGGTACCTGAAACAAAAAGAAAACTTACTTAACAACAGGGCTGTTATGTTTTAAGTATTTTGATTAAAAACAAAATAGAAAATTGTATATAAAAATAAATCCGTCTTCATAACAAAGGCACTAAAAAGTAAAAAATAATATTTAATTCCATCTTGAAATTTTTACTTTATGAAGTCGGCGAAAACTTAATTAGTAAATTACAAAACGGCGGTTTCAGGGTCACTAGATGCCAAAAAACATGTTTTCTCAATTCCGTCGGACTGTCTGTCTGTTCGCGGCATAGCTAAAAAACTACTTACCCGACTGACTTCAAATTTTGGTCAAAAGTTAAGGGTCATATGGGGATGACCTAGTCAGATTTTGGTAAAAATCCAAAATGGCAGCCTAGTAAAATGTTAAAAAAAATATTACTAAAAAACTACTTATCCAATTTATATCAAATTTTGCACAAAAATCAAGCATTTTATAGAAATCAATTGGTAAAACTTTGGTACGAATCCAAGATGGCGTTTTAATAAAATATTTAAAAAGTCAGCCTGAAAAAACTACTTAATAGATTGATTCCAAATTGTTTGCCATAACTAATTGTGGTATAGAGATGAACTAGTGTAACTGTGATACTAATTCAAAATGTCGGAACAAAATGGCGGCCAGATAAAATATTTGTAATAGCGAAAAAAAATCAATCTCTCAGGTTTTGCATATTTTCAGGTTTTAGCGTCCCTACATAACAAAAAAATATGTTTTATCAATTCCGTCGGTCCGTCTGTCTCTGTGAGTTCAAATTTTAGTAAAAAATTAAGAGTCATATGGGAATGACTTGGTAATATTTTCGTAAAAATTCACTACGTCAAAACAAAATGGCGGGCTACTGAAATGTTAAAAAAATTATTATTAAAAAACCACTTATCCAATTTATCTCAAATTTTACACAAAAATCAAGTATTATATAGAAATCAAGTAGTAAACTTTTAGTACGAATCCAAGATGGCGGCTTAATAAAATATTTAAAAATTGAGCCTGAAAAAACTATTTAATATAATGATTTCAAATTGTGTGTCATAACTAATTAGTATAGAGATGAACTAGTAAAACTATTACTAATTCAAAATAGCGGCCAAATAAAATATTTGTAATCATGAAAAAAATCAATCTCTCAGGGTTTACACATTTCAGGTTTTTGTTTTAATTAGCTGCCTATCCACATTCCTTTAAATATTTCGTACAATTTGCGTTATTTTAAAATATTATTTAAAAATTGATTAAAATAAGATAAAACTGAAAGGCATATTTTGGATATCAATTTAACAGCAGATGTGTATTAAAGAACTGTACAATGCACGTAAAAACGAGTATCCCCTTATTTAAAAAGAAAATGCTGAAGATACTAGCTAACCGAAACGTTGCGAATAAATCCCAAATAAAGACAATGGAATACTGACAAGTTTCTTTTAATCACGTTTCACATATTTAATGAAATTTAAACACGGTAAAAAACTTCTTGTGGAACATAGTGGCTTTGTTTTTTAATTGTTACAAACAAGCAAAAACTACTGGTATACCACGTTTTCGATGTTTTCATAATTGTATAGTTCTAAATCCATTCCTAGTCTCACCCTTAATACTATTTCTGATATCTGTAAACTTATATGGCATTTCCACACTAGCCTTTCCACTTTTTTTTATCAGTTATGCCTCTGACGAACGTTTCTATTACAGCTGCAAGCTGCCTTATTCTCAAAAGCTATTATTTTCCTGAACACTATTCGATAACTGGTATTTAAAAGCTTCCGATCAATTAAATTAATGAGGTAGCCGATTTGAAGAAATAATTCTGCAGGCCATTTTACTAAATTAAATAATTCTTTTGGAAAACATCAACAACATCCCGCCCAAATTAGAATGGAACTATCGTTTTAAAATTATATCTGAAAACTACAAAATATGAAGGGCCCCCTTTTCTAAAACTACACGGTGTGGATATTTACAAAACACTTCTTAGCGACCTTTGTAAATATTTTTAGTGGCATCGTATTAGGCTATATTTCAAGTTTCAAAGCTTTAAATAGACGCAAAATTAACTCCTAATAATAATCCTATAACAACTAACCCATCATCATTTTATATATATATATATATATATATATATATATATATATATATATATATATATATATATATATATATATATATATATATATATATATACAATAAGGGCATAAAGTCTGGAAGCCTTGCGATATGTCAAAAACTATACAAGTTGGGTAAAAAAGTTTCATATAAAAGTTGTATAGTTTCTTACGATTTATGATTCAAAAATGTCTTGAAATATACAGGGTGTTATAAAATCAAGTTACACGCCAAAACTTCAGAATCTCTAATGGAACACCCTGTATATTATTTCATTTTAAGAATCTACATGAAATTCTGATCATATTTTATTAAGCATACCCTATCCCTAAAGTCAACTGTTTTTGAGATAAAAAAAATGAGAAAACTGTTTTACAAAATTTTTTTAATAACTTTGTCTAAAATTCTAAATGATGCGTTTTTAATAAATATCCCCAATATCCTAAGAAAATAATCTGAAAGTAGGTGGGGAGTTAAGATTTTTCATCGATATTAGGAGGTCTGTTCAAATAAACTTTGCTCTTTAAATATCCCCACAGAAAATAATCTAAGGGAGTTAAGTCCGGGGACCACGACGTCCTATCCACCTGTTAGGAAATATTTCACTGAGATACTGTCGAACAGGTAGCGCGTAGTGAGGTGGTGCTCCATCTTGTTGGAACCACATTGCTGCAGTAGGCATATCGGGCTCATTACCTGGATACAATTGAGCTAAGGCAGGAATTAACTAGAGTTGTAAAAAAATCAAGATAAATTTCGCCGGTTAAATTTACGTCGAAAAAGTAGAATAATTCTATCTTGAAATATTCCAGCCCAAACATTGATTTTCTCGGGATATTGCGTATGAGCCACTTGAGCCCAATGGGGATTCTCTGTAGACCAATACCTACTGTTTTGTCGGTTGACAGTACCATTAAGAAAAAAGGTGGCTTCATCGGAAAATAAAATATTTCTACAAAAGAATGGATCCAGGTTGCACCGCTCTTGCATACTTTCGCAAAACTCAAGTCGGCGGTCAAAGTCGTCTTCATTTAATTCATGGATTAATCTTATTTTGTAGGGATGATACTTTGCCGTGTGCAGAATATTTTTTACCGATGATTGACTAATGTTTAAATCTAATGCTACTTGACTTGTAGGTAAATGTGGATTTTCGTTATAACTGAGTAAAACATTCAATTTCATATCATCATCTAGTTTTGGCCTACCTGTCCTGGGAAGATCTTTTACACAACCATGATCACAAAATTTTTTGATAATTTTGCTAACTGTGGATTTTGCAATTGCTTGTCCTGGCTCGGGATGCGTGTTATTAAAAAGTTCACATACTTCGTCAAGATTTCTTTGGCGATCTCCCCATCCAAACATCATAAGAATCTCTATTATTTCTCTTTCTGCAAGCATTTTTATCAGGAAAAAAGTAACTCTCCAACAATATGTTAAAAATTGACACAGTTTATTGTCAGTACATGACAGTTTCTATGGGAGTTCTAAAATAATCCACCAGGTTTCACTATGAATAGGGAAATGAGTTAATTTTGTTTAAAGCCAAATTTCCATTTTCTCATTTTTTTTCTCAAAAACAGTTGACTTTAGGGATAGGGTATGCTTAATAAAATATGATCAGAATTTCATGTAGATTCTTAAAATGAAATAATATACATGGTGTTCCATTAGAGATTATGAAGTTTTGGCGTGTAACTTGATTTTAAAACACCCTGTATATTTCAAGACATTTTTGAATCATTAATCGTAAGGAACTATACAACTTTTATATGAAACTTTTTTACCCAAATTGTATAGTTTTTGACATATCTCAAGGTTTCCAGACTTTAGGCCCTCATATG
Source organism: Kuschelorhynchus macadamiae (assembly GCA_030620095.1). Taxonomy (NCBI): domain Eukaryota; kingdom Metazoa; phylum Arthropoda; class Insecta; order Coleoptera; family Curculionidae; genus Kuschelorhynchus; species Kuschelorhynchus macadamiae. The sequence continues at coordinate 659,996 of JAUTXW010001557.1, forward strand.
TATATATATATATATATATATATATATATATATATATATATATATATATATATATATATATATATATATATATATATATATATATATATATATATATATATATATGGAACCAGAGAAAAAACCGCTTAGTCTTTTAAAAACATAGATGCACTTACCTCGGTGTTTGGAATTTTTTTTCTGGTCCGCTTTATCCATCTTCTGTTAGTTAAAGCACTTCTGAAAAGAAAATCATTCAATTAGAACAATATTAACCTAACCAAACATTGCTTTAATTAAACAATGACCGATTATACCCCGAATAGACGATCCAACAACTTAAAAATAAAAGACCCCTAAATGGATCCCAAGTTTGCATCTTTCAGTAAAGTTGAGGTGCATCGAGAGATTTTTGCGCAACTCAAGTCAAATCACGGCCAGTGTTGCCAGATCGTGGCGGCTTCCGACCTGCTGGTTAAACTAGTTCACATATCGGTTTTACGCAATTACCCGGCAATCATATTTGTCTATTGCGTGTATTAGGTTTAAATTTGCAAAAATTGATTCATTAAAAACATTTTTTTATTATTCTTTTAATTAATATTTTAATAACTTTTTTAATTATTAATAATTAATAATTTTTATTTATTTTTAATTATCCTTTTTAATTTAATTTATAATTTAAACATGAAACGAAATTCTCACTTAAAATAACTGTAATACTGCAAATATTTTTAGACCAAACCTTTGATTTTAATTGATATCATATTTGCTCTATGGGGTTAAAAACGCAATAGTAGGGTGGAAACCGTAGCACTGTATGTCCCATTTCTTTCACCAATGCTTCAGAAACATATACTATTTTAAACATTAAAGTATTGTCATTGTGAAAAAATCACCATCCGAGATGTTTTCAGATCTTTACGTTTCAGGGTCCCTAGATGTCGAAAAACATCTTTTATCAATTCCGTCGGTTTGTCTGTCTGTCTGTTCGCGGCATAGCTAAAAAACTACTTACCCAACTGACTTCAAATTTTGGTCAGAAATTGAGGGTCATCGGGGATAATCTGGTAACATTTTGATAAAAATCCAATACGGCAAAGCAAAATGAGGGCCTGGTAAATTGTTAAAGAAATTATTACTAAAAAACTACTTATCGGTTTTACTGAAAATATGACGCCTAGATAAAGGAAATATCCATAACGAGGGAAAGGAAATTTTCCGACTTTTTTATAACATTCTTGAAAATATTTATGATGAGCCGCCCTGTAGTTTTGAATATCCAATGTGGTATTTTTGAGCCTGGAGCTTGACGTAACTGTCAACTGTCATAGCTCGTATTTTCCATTACTAACACACTTTTTTGAGGTATGTTTGGAAACAAAAATTCTTGAACCATTCTTCAAAAAGTTTTGCCCTTGTATTTTCATGATAGTCCACGCAAGAGTCTTTAATATTCTTTGCAGAAAGCCACAAGGCATTTGGGATCCAACCGTTTTCTGACCCGCATGTAAAATGATTATACTTTTCCCTTTATCTGAAGGAGCTTTTGTTTTACACCTACCGGAAGAATCGGACCATCCTTTGAATTGTGTTTCATGCGTGTCAGACCATGTCTTATCGAGGAATTTTTTTTAAACGGTATTTTCTTATCAATATTGTATACTCAATACGCAATTTTTGTAATCGTTGGGATTTCACAAGTACTTGCTTTTTGTCAATTGTGCGATATCTGAAGTTCATTTCAGATAAAACTCTACAAAGTCTAGTAATCCTTCAGCTTATTAGACTTTTCGTCTTGCAAGCCCTTGTCGCCTTCCTCGAAAGAGACACGGCATCTTTACAATTTTGGTAGTTCACGTCCATAACGTAATTCAAAAGGAAACATTTATTTATTCATCAAACAGTACTCTATAGCGCAAAGCTTTATATAAAATACAACATTTGAACGCAGAATATGTCAAAATAGAGAACACTTTAATGAGATAGTCAATATACAGGGTGTTTCTTAATTGATTGTCAATATTTAAGGAGGTGATTTTTGGGTCCATTTTAAGAAGAAAACTTTATATAAACATATGTCTTAAACGGTGTAAATTTTGAGATACAGGGTGTTAAACTTTCAATAATTTCATAATTTTTCGATAATATCTCGAATACCACTCTAGATATTGTAATGAAATTTGGTATAGAGGTACTATGCATCTAGCGGAATTTTTTGATGTAGAACATTTTTTTTATTTCCACCAGTGGCGTCCGTACGGAATCCGACCTGCATATTTTCCCATACATTGATGGTACGCCACTGATTTTTTTTTTAATAAAAATTATTTTTGAAATTCCCATTCATTTTTGAGCAAGTTTGATCCCTTGGTAATTTTGTGTTGGACACACGGTTTTCGTTTTAAAAAATAAAAACCGTTTCTCTGCATGGTCCAAACAATCCTGGTCATAAGACGGATATCACCATGCATGCAGAGGAATATTATTGTATTAAACTCGAGAAATCAAATCTTGTCGAAAATAAATACTAAAAGTTTTCAAAAACAAACAAATGAATCAATAAAAATGCTTTATTTTAGAAAAATCAGTGGCGTGAAAGTAATTACTATGTCCATTCTTATTAAAATCAGAAATCGCTTTATCTTAGTGAGAGATATTTGTAGATAATAGTATGTAGTCTTCAGCCACCAATCTAGGACCACCATGTCAATGTTTTTCAGAAGTCTGTTTCTTCATAAATACTTTTTATAAATTTTATTAAAATAATATGACATTCTTCAACAATAACAAGTTATTTACAAAACTATACTAATACAACTAGGTACATAATTAATAATTTCAACAAAAATAATGGTTTTTAACAAATTGACAGCACACTTTGTGAAACAAAATAGAAGAAAAAAATTAGATAAGTTGTTAAAAATGCCCACCACCTTGGAGAATACACGCTTCAGCCCTTTTCCTCATGTTGTCGCGAACTCTTTGCAGGATACCCTCGGTGTTTCTGATAATATCGCAAGAATCTCTTATACGATCCTTCAGCTCCTCTACAGTGTTTACTGGAGTGCGGTAAACTAAAGATTTAAGATGTCCCCATACAAAAAAATCCAAACTATTTAGGTCTGGTGACCTAGGGGGCCATGGTTGGGGTCCGCCACGAACTACCCATCTGTTGTTAAATGTGCGGTTCAAATATTCTCTGGCTTCAATACTAAAGTGAGCGGGCGCGCCATCGTGCATAAACCACATTCTGTTTCTAATCAGAATTGGTATATCTTTTAACAATATCGGCAAATCGTTCTCAAGAAACCGGCGATAATTATGGCCATTTAGTCTTTCTGGGAGGAAAAAAGGTCCAATTAGGTGATTTTCGATAATGCCAGCCCAAACATTTACAGAGAATTGCTCTTGATGATGATATTTTACAATGGCATGGGGGTTCGTCGGCCCAGATATGATTATTGTGGAAGTTTCTAATAGCGTTCCTGGAGAAGTTCGCTTCATCTGTGAACATTATTTTGCGATCAAATAAGGGATTACGCGCATTTTTTTCCAAAAACCATTCACAAAAATTAACTCGGAAAGGAAGGGTATAAAAAAATCATGTAGAATTCTCCAAACTAGGATGTGCGAAATATTTAGGTTAATTCCAATTTTCCTAGCACTCAGTTCCATACATGTAATGCATGTCTGCCAACTCTTCATTGGTAACTCAACCATTTCTTTTCTCAGATATATCAGATATTTAGAACACAAATTTATTTAAACCCGACTGAATCTGAAAGCTGAACTGTCAAATTAAGTTACAAGAGAAGTATTAATTCTGACAGCCAAAGCCTACTACAATAATAATTATTATTAGTAATCTTTCTTTATTGATGAACTAATAGTATTTTATAGTTTCGTGTTAAAAAATTATAAGTTCAAATAATAATTTTGAAATCTTTGGGTATTAGTTATTCATAAGCAAATTTTACTTCTTGAATTTCAGTAAAAAAAAAATTTCCTTGCATGACATGGCGATTGGTGTTATCATATTAACGATATTGTTAAAACTCTGCAGAGAAACGGTTTTTATTTTTTAAAACGAAAACCGTGCGTTCAACTCAAAATTACCAAGAGATCAAACTTGCTCAAAAATGAATGGGAATTTCAAAAATTATTTTTATTTTAAAAAAATCAGTGGCGTACCATAAATGTCTGGGAAAATATGCAGGTCGGATTCCGTACGGACGCCACTGGTGGAAATAAAAAAAAATGTTCTACATCAAAAAATTCCACTAGATGCATAGTACCTCTATACCAAATTTCATTACAATATCTAGAGTGGTATTCGAGATAATATCGAAAAATTATGAAATTATTGAAAGTTTAACACCCTGTATCTCAAAATTTACACCGTTTAGGACATATGTTTATATGAAGTTTTCTTCTTAAAATGGACCCAAAAATCACCTCCTTAAATATTGACACTCAATTAAGAAACACCCTGTATAGAAATAGCAATATTCAAAAAAGAAAGTTATAAAAATATGTCGAGATACATCCGGTCGATGATGAACAAACAAACATGAATACATACAATATAAGTATTAACATAAGAGACACAGCAGGACAGTTTTATTGCATATTTAAATCAAATGCCTACGTTTGATACTTTTTGACGCATTTCAAAAATACAATATAACTAACTAAAATTATTGAAGAATACCGATAAATTAAAAAACATTGGAGCCATCGTTAAGATTTACACGCCATTGTACAATTTTGGAAAATTGACTTCAAAACAATGTAAATTAAAATTATTCCGAATAAACGGAAATATTTTAAAAAATGTAGCCAAAGGCTTGATTAAAAAATTTACTACTAGATGAACTACGAAACATTTAACTTAATACATTATAATCAGCATAACAGTTGCATTCATTGGTAGGCAAAATAAAAACCAAGAACATGTACAGTGTGTCCAATTTTTGACACGTTTGCGGGATACCTCGGTTGATGTTTTCGCATTACTGTGCTACTTTTTCGTGAAACTTATGCAGTAAACAACATTTTGCATAGCTCGCGTCATTTATGAGATACAGGGCGAATTTAAAAATATTGCATTTTGGGAACCCCCTCGTATCTTCGTTATCCGTTATGTTTTATAATATTCCCTAAAATAATATCACAATACAACTCAATACTTTCTTTGAGAAATAAACACTGACATTTAATGTTTACTTCCCTTGTAAAAGAGAATTATTGTAATCGTGAAAAAATCACCCTCCGAGATTTTTTCAGATCTTTACGTTTCTCAATTCCGTCGGTCTGTCTGTTTTTTTTTTGCACGAAAATCAGTTATTATGTAGGAATCAACTGGTAAAATTTTGGTATGAGTCCAAGGTGGCAGAACAAAATTGCGGCTTAATAAAATATTTAAAAATTCATCCTGAAAAAACTACTTAATGGCCTAATTTCAAACTGGGTACCATAACTAATTGTAGTATAGAGATGAATTAGTAAAACTGTGGTACTAATTCAAGATGGCGGAACAAAATGGCTACCAAATAAATTATTTGTAATCGTGAAAAAATCTCCTTCCCAGATTTTACATATTTTCAGGTTTTAGCGTCCTTAGATGCCAAAAAATATGTTTTATCAATTCCGTTGGTTCGTCTGTCGGTTTGTCTTATCTGTCTGCCAGTTCGCGGCATCTCATCAGATTGACTTCAAATTTTTTCAAAAATTAAGATTCATATGGTGATGACCTGGTAATATTTTGGTAAAAATCCAATATGCCGGACCAAGATGGCGGCCTAGTAAAACAATAAAAAATTATTACTAAAAAAATAATCATCTAATTTCCTCAAATTTTGCACAAAAATCAAGTGCTACGTAGGAATAAACTGGTAACATTTTGGTATGAATATAAGGTAGCAAATGAAAATGGCGACTTAATAAAATGTTTAAGAAGCTGGCCTGAAAAAACTACTTATTAGATTAATTTCAAGTTATGTGCAAGCATTAAGTGTAATATAGACACACAACTGGTAAAGTTGTAGTACGAATTCAAGAAGGTGGCCAAATTGGTTTTGAATTTTGTTTATTTTTTTAGCTATTTTCTTTAAACGTTTCGACCATTATGGCTGGTCGTCATCAGTATTTTTTTTTGTCTGTAACAATAGAGAATAGAACTAAAATATTTTCCCTAAAAGACTATTATATAGCGAAATTAGTTTGTAATTTGGGATTATTTAATACGAATAATTACCAATTTTTAACACTTTACTTTTAGAGAACTTACCATAAGAAGGATTTTTCAGATTTCATGTCCTATTTTGGTTTTTACTAGTTATACACAACACTCAAAGACAGCACAGTTAAAAAACATTGAAAAGAACGTTAGAAGATTAATAATGAGGGAAGTTCCGGGCAAAGCAAATTTACAAATTTTCTAAACATACATTTAAAATACCTGCTCTTGGTAAACATTTAAAATTAATTACCTTTTTATACCTACAACAGAAGAAATTTTAGATTGTTTTTTATATCTAGAAATTATTGAAATCCGGCCCTCTCAACTATTTTTGTTTGTTTATATCCCAAATTGTTGTCTTCACGCTAGGATCGACACAGGTAACTTTATTGCCGTCATTGAGTCAGAGCTTTTTTTCGTAAAATTTACTATATTATTAGAGATACTTTCAAAAATGGTGTTAATTTCGAATTGAGTTTGTATTGATCTTTTAATTAAAAACATGGAGAACAACGAAGTAACGAACTTTTACAATATCTTCACTTTTATATGAGATCTTAATACTGATTATTTTTGTGACGATTTTACTGTTAAATATGATTTCGACTTCTTTTATCAGTTACATAATTGCTTAGAAATGAGCATATTTTCTGAAATAATAGGTAATTTTCTTGACAATAAAACAATTAAAATGCCTTGTCAATAGGCTACCGTGGCATAAAAGTGAATACAATTCGAACTGAATGGGGCTCTAAAAACAATAAATTCAGTAAACAAAATTAGGAATATAATGAATGAAATTTGCAATTAGGTATGTACAAATAGTCATAGAAAATCACGAAAAATGTATAGAACTTACATTAACAAAGATAGGGTCCATTTAAAATAGTAAACATGGTTTTATCAGGTGTATGATGTTATGGTTAAGATTTGCGATAGTGAAAACTGCCAGTATTTTGCAACGTTTTTAACATTTAAACAAATAATCTTTAATCAGAATTTCTTTCAAGTTCTGAATAAGTTAATATCGATTTTTGTTGGTATGAAATACAGGGTGTCCCAGCCGAGAGTGACCGATTTTGAAGGTTAATAATTTCTAAACTGTTATAGTTATAACCGCGCAATTTTGATCGAATTCTGTAACCAATAAGTTTTTTTTATGGAAATTAATGATTTTGTATCACGTCTACACAGTGGTCGAAAAAAATCCCATTTGATGAATCTCATTTATTTTAAATGGAACACCCTGTATATCTTACCGTCAAGGAAATGGTTCAACGTTTTACATATTAAAAATTAATGATCCTTCGCAATTTTTGAGGACGTTAAGCATGAACCATTACCTTGATCTTAAGACCATTTAAAATAAGTGAAGTTTTTCAAATTTCAAAATGGGATTTTTTCGGCCACTCTGTAAACGTAATACAAAATCATTAATTTCTATAAAAAAAACTTAAGGGTTACAGAATTCGATCAAAACAAACCGCGCGGTTCTAACTATAACCGTTTAGATATTATTAACGTTCAAAATCGATCACTCTCGGCTGGGACACCCTGTATTTTACAGGATGTTTCAATGAGAACTGAATAGGGCATTATGTTTGTAATAAAAGATAATAATCAATGGATACATTTTTCCCAGTACAAGTCTCACAAGAAAAAAGCAAAAAACAAAAGACCTACTCTATAGGTGTGGTATTTTTCAAATTATATCCCCCAATTTATTATTGAAATTATTCAAAAATCTTGTGTGGTGGTGAAAATTTTGATTTCTGTGATAGTTGTTTTTATTATATTTTAGTATTTTATTATCTTTAATTTTATCGCAACCTAATAAATTTAATAGGTTTCATAGGCGTTTCAAACTCAAAAAAAAATTGACATTATTATTTATTTTATTCCCAACCAACTATTTAGTTTATTACAGGGAAAATAAACTAACATTAAATTAATTATACATTTTCATTATATGTTGCATATAACAAATAGTAAATATATCAATAATTAAAAAGAAATAAAGTAAAATATGAAATTAACTATTCAAAATGTGCTTTTTTCCAGAAAATAGTTCTTTGCTTCTTCGTTAAATTTTAAAATATTTTTAATACTTCTTAATGAGCTTGGTAAATTGTTGTATATTAAAATACCATCATATAAAATACATTTTTTTTGCAAAGTTACTTTTTGCTAACGTGATGTGTAAATTGTTACATTGCTTAGTATTATGATTGTGAATTTCTGTAGATTTATTAAATGATTATATTAGATTACAATTTTTAGGATGAATTACAATATACGATTTAAATTTTCGTTGTCGAAATATTTATTAGGTTTATAAAGATTTTTTGTTTAGTTCCAAGAATGGCAATCGATGAATATATTTTATTACTTTATTATGTAATCATTTTAGTGGTTTAAGACTCGAAGAATAAGCAGAACCCCATACTGATATAAGGAGTAAATGAAAGCAAAATAAACAATTTTTAGAAGTCTTAAAGGAATTTCGAAAACTATATAAAATGCCAATCAAAGGGCTTATTGTATCTCTAAGAATAGATATCTTGATAAATCCAACGTAAATATTCGTCGAAATATAGATCCAAAAATTTTGAATACTTTATATTTTCACCACTAATTATTGATGGAGAAAAGGCATTTAAGTCTCTAGTATCTTTATTGATAAAAATGAAATATGATTTTTTGAAATTTAAAGAAAATTTATACGAATTTAAAAGTAAGCTGAAATCATTACTATAAATATCCGACATACTTTTATTAAAATATATAACTGTATATATAAATTTCGAGATTGAATTTATATACATTAAAAAGTTTTTAATTATTATTTATTATTTACCCTTGTGGAATCCCGCAATTTATAATATGTTGAGAACTTTTATTTGAACGTATTGCTTAGGATTACGTAAATAATTTTGAAACTATTTATAAGTTACATTTCGAATTCCTAAATTATATAAATCTCCTAACAAAATAGTATGATTTACAGTGTCAAATGCCTTGCATAAATCCAAAGATATATTTATTAATTCATCGCAACTAAATACTCGTTATATTACAGATTGTTATTCTATGTTGCATAAGCCAAGAAAATACAAGGGAAGCAAGAAGATATATTGGAAATTGTAATAAAAATATATCTGTAAATACAATTTAAAGAACAAAATAACCTATTTGAAGAAAATAAACTTTTACATGACCGAAAAAGAAATTCACAAATACTAACCACAAAAAAAACGTATAGAACGAAACTATCTAATAAGTTAGGTGTCCAATGTAATCCTCTTGTTCTTCACGCAACATCGGTATCCGGTTTCTAAACTTGTTGTTATCTCAATTTCTTGTACAAGTCGATATATTTCATTAACATTTTTTTCCATGTTCTTTTCAATATTTTCGCCTCATTGTAGGTATACCACATTCTTTAAATGCCTCCAAAGAAATGTGTCTAAAAATGAAGCTATTGGGTGGTTCCCTTACGTCCAATCCATTCATTATGCCGTTGGTATAGAATCTGAACTACATCGCGGACATCTTGAACCCCCCCCCCCGCCATTTTGGGTTTTTTGGGTTTTCTACAGCCCAGTAATAAGTGGTGTGTCAATTAAATAATCCTGAGGTAGTAAATGTTGCCTTGTCTGTTCACATACTTTTTTTAAACAAGTTAGGGTCGTTGTCTTGTTGCCAAATTATAATTTATAATTTAGAGAACAAACTGAAAACGAAATTCTATCTCTGCCGGTGTTAAATATTTTTTTGAAAATATTTAGTAATTTTTAAAGTTCTGTGGACAGTTCGTCGGTCATAATGACTGTCTCGAACTGCATCTGAAATTGATTTGTTGGGATTCAATCTAAAATAATTTGTTGCTCAATATAAAAAAAATTTCTTTTACCCAGAATTTTCCTCGTTATGAATATTTCATTTAATATTGGGCGCCGTTTCGTTCCACCATACTGGATTTCTACCGAACCTAATATTTCAGTTTCTACCTATGCCACATTTTGGGTATACATTCAAATAAATTGAATAAGTAGTTTTTACATTGACATACACCGCCATTTTGTTCCTTCATGGTGAATTCGTACCACAACTCTACGAGTTTATCTCTATATCCCTCTATACATTGAAGTTAATCTAATAAGTATTTTTCAGGCTGATTTTATAAACATTTGATTAGGCCGACATTTTGTTTCGCACCATCATACGCTTCACCTGTCATCTTGGTCATCGCTATTTTACTCTCAGGTGCAAATTGTAACTACCAGTATAGGAACCATTAAAAAAAACACGAATCTTTCTTTAATTCTTTTTTATAAAACTGTTTAAAGCTATCTCTTGAGAATTATTCGAAATTAATAAATACAAGCAGAAAGACTTTCCGATGCTGAATATAAACTCTATCTAGTCCAAGTAATGTTTTATTCATCATAAATATAAAAACAAATATTGGAAATATATTCGTTTGCCGATTCAATTCCTCAAGGAAACAGGAATTCAGGCAATATCATTCAAAGGCTAACTTTTCTTTGCCGTTTCTCCAATGGGTCAATTGAGAGCCATTTCTTTTATCTTGAAGTGACCTTCATTTTGTCTTTTTGTCGTAGCTGCCTCTAAAGATGTTTTGAATGTAAATATTTCCAGTTTTATTTATTTTCGAATTTAAATTTATCGGATTTACAAAAAAGTTTATTTGGCTATTTGATAATATAAATATTTGCGGAGTTTGATTTCTGAAAAAAGTATTTTAAGATATTAAATAATACATAGGTGAAGCACTTTTTTCTGAGAGGCAAAATAAAAAAATCGGTAATTTCCTTTGCCCGGATTTACCCCAACTTTACCAGTTTATATATCACACTTAATGCTTGCACAAAATTTGAAATTAATCTAATCAGTAGTTCTTTTCAAGCCGATTTTTTAAATATTTTACTAAGCCGCCATTCTGTTTTGCTATCTTATATACATTCCAAGATGTTACCAGTTCATTCCTATGTAACACTTGATTTTTGTGCAAAATTTGTGGAAATTGGATAATTAGTTTTAGTAATTTTTTTTAACGTTTCACTAGGTCGCCATCTTGTTCCGGCATATTGGATTTTCACCATAATATTATCATGTTATCCCCAAATGACTCCCAATTTTTGACTAACATTTAAAGTCACTCTGATGTGTAGTTTTTAGGCTATGACACACAGTCAGACGGACTGACGAAATTGATAAAAATATTTTTTGGCATCTAAGGACTCTAAAACCTGAAAATATGTAAAACCTGATAAGGTGAGTTTTTTTACGATTACAAAATATCTTATTTGACCGCCATCTTGAATTAGCACTATAGTTTTATTAGTTGATCTATACTCCACAATAAGTTATGGCAACATGCCGCGAACTGACAGACAGACAGACAAACCGACGGGCGGACGGACAGAATTAACATATTTTTTGGAATCTAGGGACGCTAAAACCTGAAAATATGTAGAACCTGAGAGGGTGAATTTTTCACGATTACAAATATTTTATTTGGCCGTCATTTTGTTTCGCCATCTTGAATTAGTAACACAATTTTATTCACCTCATTACACAATTAGTTATGGCACATCATCTAAAATCAGTACATTAACTAGTTTTTTTCAGGCTGAATTTTTAAATATTTTATCAAGCCGCCATTTTGTGCCGCCATCCTGGATTCGTACCAAAATTTTACCAATTGATTCCTACATAATAATTGATTTTTGTGCAAAATTTTAGATAAATTGGAAAAGCAGTTTTTTAGTAATAATTTTTTTAATATTTCCCTAGGCCGCCATTTTGTTTTGCCACAATGGATTTTTACGAAAATGTTACCAGGTCATCCCGATATGACCCTTAATGTTTGACCAAAATTTGAAGCCAATCGGGTAAGTACTTTTTTAGCTATGCTGCGAACAGACAGACTGACAGACCGAGGTAATTGGGATCTAGGAACCTTGAAACGTAAAGATCTGAAAAAAATCTCGGAGGGCAATTTGTTCACGAAGTAATAATTTCGCGTTTGCAGTATTGCCAGATCTACTGGTAACTCACACCAACTTTATAATTTTAAATGGGACACTTTGTAGGTTATTTCATTTTTAGATTCTGCGAAACAATCTAAGTTCTTTTTATATAGGATATTTTTTATATATTTCTTTTACTCTTTCTTAAATATTAATTCTTTGGTGTTCATTTACCAAAACTATGTGAAAAACTCCAGATGTCAAATCAGCGTAAAATTTTAATATTATTTAGTCAACATGTTGTACTTTAATTTTAGGACATATACATATACAGGGTCCTAAAAATTAACTACAATTCAGATTTTATAAATTTGATCAAAAGTTACTTTTTTAATGGAATACCCTGTATATTATTGAGGCGTTGAATAGAGAGGAAAAATTGAGTCCTAACACTGGAACCTGTGGTGAAAGATAGATCAAAATACAAGAGTTTTAACCACACTACACCACAACTTGTTACGATCTGGACGCGCGTTTCGCTAACCAAGTTAGCATCATGAGCAGTCAATTTGTCCATCAAAATACAAGAGTTCTAACCACACTACACCACAACTGGGTATGTTCTAGATGCGCGTTTCGCTAACCAAGTTAGCATCATCAGCAGATGATATAAACTGTTTATATATATATATATATATATATATATATATATATATATATATATATAAATTTCAGTTTATGAAATATGCGTCAAACCAAATAAAAATAGTAAATAGACATTAACTTTGATGTATTGGGATAAATGTTTTTTGTGCTGTATTTGGTAATTAGATATTAGTTGAACGACGACTTCATAGGAATAAGTAAGCTGATTGACAGCACACAGGAAGATGATTTTCCCTCTGGAAGAAATAGAGAGGATTCAATGGGGCCTCCTGCAGTACAGAATAATATATTTTGATATGTTTAGACATGGTTAAATTTAGTATTTTATTCTTGTATGTAGCGCTGAAAATGTTTCTATAAATGATACGCAGCATTGTACAGGAGCCTCAAGAGGAACATACCAAGCCTAAACAGAAGAAACAAAACATATTTCTTTCTAACGTCCCCCACACCCAGGAATATTGATACAGAAACCGGAGCTTCTTAAAAATTAACCCAATAAAATGTAAAAAACTGGAAACGAACAGGAACGCCACTGTGTTTCACGGAATCGATTAGGGTGCCGACGCAGATTCTGGACCACAAACAACGACGTTCATAATTCGGGAACTGACAGATTTAACCCGAATATTAGCAAACAAGTGTGAGGTAATAGAAACAAATGCGTCATTCATTGATTCTTGGGAAAAACGGATTCGTAAGAAAATTATAATATTGGAAAATTTTGGACATAGCGATAATAACATTTTCTTCTATTTTACTGATACTGCACAGGGGGGGGGAGTACGCAGCTATATTTTCTTGGATTAAATTTAATGATATTCGCCACTGTTAACTTCGCAAATTATTCCATGCCTCGAAGTGGTCCATCTTTAAAAAAAAAAGATCCGAAAATCGCTAAAAAGTGAGAAATAATATTTTATTTATTCCTTAAATATAGACATTTTGAAGTCGAATATAGTATTTTATACATTACATATAAACCTAATATACGGGGTGTGAGGGGTTTGACTACAAATATTTTAACATGCGATAATATGGACCATTTTGATTAAAAAAATGCTTAAATAGCATACGGTCAATTCCTTGCCATTTTTGAGAAAAAGGGCCTTAAAGTTGTATTTTGTTTTATTAATTTTTAAGGACATCGTTAACACATTTATTAATTTTATGACGTAAAACACTTAATTATATGATCTTCTGCCTACAAATTTTTTCTTAGTAAAATATCTGAACAACCTAAATTTAAACAATAAAAATTGAATAAATTGTTTTCATTTTACTATAGAATGCTATTTGAAAACGGCAACACTGCCCACCCTAGGAAAACGAGCAGGCTTCAACGTGTTTTTTGGTTCTTTCACCTTAATTTTTTGCCATATGAGGCAATTCCATACCGTTTTAATACACAGTCGGGATTTAAAAACTCTTTAAAAATGTATACGCGAATATTGAATATGCAGACATGTTACTTTATGGAGAGTGTAGACAGAATGCTCATTTGGCGTCCCACACATACCGAGAAAGATATCCTAACAGGAGGTGTCCTAATGACAGAACATTTGTGGCGGTTTTACAAAGAGTTCGCGATACGGGAAGTGTAAACGTCCGTCAAACTAATCGGGAGCTTGAAGGGCAAATAACACCCGAAAACGAGGAACATTTTTAGCCCTAGTGGAGGCAAACCCTGGGTTTGAACACTCTGGAAATCTCGAGACAAGTTGGATTTTCTAATTGGAGCATTCATCGTACCCTTCATGAAAACCTTCTGTACCCTTATCATGTGCAGCGAGTACAGGCTTTGAGTTTAGAGGACTTACCCCGAAGAAGAGAATTTTACCGGAGTTTTCTCCGAAAAAAACAAGAACACGAAAACTTTACTTTAAACATACTGACAACCGATGAATGTTGTTTTACGAGAGATGGAATTTTAAATTATTATAACACCCATACCTGGGCTTAAGAAAATCCACACACGATTCAACAAGGCCGATTTCAATACCGGTTTTCAATAAATATTTGGGCTGGAATAATCCACAATCGGTTAATCGGACCTTTTGAGCTACCAAGGCGTTTACCTCCAATTTTTAACTAATGACTTGCCCACTCTTTTAGAAGTTATTCCTTTAGCTCAGCGAGTCAGTGCCTGGTTTCTCCATGACGGAGCTCCTGCCCACATTCATAGGAATGTGTTACATCTGGATAATACGTTTGATAATAGGTCGAAATGCCCCAGAACCCAGAAAATGACCTCCAAGGTCACCACACCTAAACCCCCTTGATTTTTGAATGTGGGGCCATATGAAAACATTAGTGTATAATAGGGTTGAAATGAAAATGAAGGTAACCTTAGAAACCGTACTTTTGCTGCAGCAGAACAAATTAGACAAAGACCTAACGTTCTTGAATATGTTCAAGAAAATCGCCTTCATCGTATTCGTGCATGTTTAAATAGTGTCGGTAGTAATCTTCAGCATTTACTCTAAGTTTTTAAAATACTTTTTTAGAGTGTGAATTACCTACATAGTGCTATAAATTAATTTGCTTGGTAAGTTCATATTCTTTATTAATTTTTGAAAACTAATAAACTTAATTAGGGTTGTGCAGTTAAAAATTATACAAATAAATAATCTAAAAAGTTTCAATAACAGGTTTTTTTCTACTTTTTTATACACGCCGATATTATGCTAACAAACCACAATTTATTAAGTAATTAGTTCATACATTCCAAAAAAATAATTAAAATGAAATAATTCAATCGTTTTCAAACCTACAGGTTTTTTATACTTCTTTGTTAACAAAACACAAGTGATAAGATTATTATCACATTGATGACCACGCAAATAGCAATGTTGCCATATTGTCTTGGAATTAATTCTCCAAAATTAAACATTTTAAAATTAAATATCTAGAAAACCCTTTCGAATTTACCGATGGTTTATAAGAATATTTTGTTTAAAATTGTTCGTACTATCCTATGTTAAAATATTTGCAGTCAAACCCCTAACACCCTGTATAGCTAGCCTTATATTTTTTTAAACTGATGCCCGAATCACTTGCTCTGAGGGCCCCTTTGTGGAACTGCGCAAGAGCAAACTGCTATTTCCATCAAATCGCTGAGCCCAAAGTCCAATGGCAATATTGCCTTCCTAGAGGACATTTATAAATGTCCAAACAGACCAATAACGAATTCGCATTTCGGGACATGCGCATAAATATTTTGGGGGACTTGCAACTGTTTGCTAGGTTAGTGCATAAAGATTTTAGTGATGGTGTTATAGAACTCCAACCCCAGTAGCGACCAAATGTGGTAGTTCGACTTCAAATAGTGACATCGCCCTCTCTGAGTAACATATTAAAATCTGCATTAGGTTAGTAAGTTTAAGGTTACTAGTGAGTATAGGTAATACGTGTATGTCATTATTCGGGCGCCGACTCCAAAATGTCTATATTTAAGTAATAAATAAAATACTATTTTTTACTTTTTACACAATACGCGCTTCTAGAGTCAGGAAAACAATATGTCGTTTTTCCTAGAGAAAGTCAGGGGATATTTGGCTTAAATGCTTCCTGCTTTATTTTTAAGAGAAAAATTATTTATACAATTTTTGAAGAAAATCTAAATTCAAATAGGTATTTACAAATCCTAGAAGAAAATTCTATACGCATTCTGGAACATATCCCCCTGGCTCAACTGAATATATTCTTCCAGCAAGACGGGGCTCCAGCCCACAATACAGGAATTATCCTGAACTGGCTCAACCTACATTCAAGAAAATGGATAGGAACAATTGGACCTGTTCGATGGCCACTACGGTTTCCGGACCTTTCGGTTCTAGATTTTTTTCTATGGGGCTATTTACAAAATAAAATGTATGCGAGGCAATACGACAATATAGAACAATAAAAGCGGCCACTGAAAACGCATTTGAACAATTGCAGAGACAATCATCTTTTATATTAGAAAACGCTTTAGAGACAATACAAAAACTTTGCCAAATATGTAGGACATTTAATGGTGAGCAATTTGAACAATATTTGTAAATTATATTTTTTTTTTGCTTTTTTTAACGTTTATAAGTTTGTTATTCCCGTATTAGTAATTTTACTTTTATAATGAGAAATGCTTTCTTCAATTAAAAAAAATGTGATTTTGATTTTTGCGTTACGATAGTTAAATATCTATAGCCGTCTACGTAAAAAAAATTGAAAAATGCATTTTGCGGAGTAATTTATGAAAATATATCTAGACTATGATATATATTTTTAAAGCATTCAGTGAGCCTGATATCATATGAGAAAAATATATAGGGTGTCCCATTTAAAACAAGGCAAGTTATGTTAATTTCTCAAAAAGTACGACCTTTGAAAAAAATCTGAGTACGCCACTGGATTTTAGGGAAAAATTTCTATAAAGAACCGTCTTCACATTTACAATAACTTTTAAAATAACCGAGATACGGGGTGTCTGAAAACGACAAATTTTCAAAATCACCCTGTAGCACAGAAACTATGACGGTTAGCTAAGATCTGTTTGTGGCATCTTTAGTTTCAGGAAAAAGTAGCAATGCGAAACCGTAAAACTCTCTAAGCGAGAAACCCCGTAAATCCTACGAAACTGGGACACCCTGTACATATATGCAAAAAATACTTTTAATCTGGTCAACGTCAAAAATAAATGTAAAACTAAAAATTATTGATCTAGCTAAGAATATATTTCATGAATAACGAAATGGGGTGCTATAGAATTATAAGTAGGCCATACAATTCAGCTAAAGTGTTAGCTGCATAGTTTAATATTTAAATGGCTAGTTTAGAACTTATCAACAGGTATATACTCATTACTCTGTTCAATTTCAATATTTATCTGAACAATTTAAATGTTATCGCAGTTTATCTCCAAGCACGTCTCAAAGCGAAATGGATTTATTCCTTTATCTACATAATAATTATTAATATTTTAGTTATCTACTTTTATTACTATCCGTTAAAGTTTTATCATCATTACTATTGTTCTGCAGTTTCAATAATCGTAAATAAGGACTCTGTTCCGTTAACATTAAATTAGAATAAAATAAAATCTTTGGGTAGGTTTTTCACTTTTTGCTGTTCTTTTTTGGTGATGACTGTCATTAACTAAGTGCAGAATAAGGCGAATAATGAGATATTTCAACGGCAAAACCCCTGCAAGAATACGGAATATAAACCGACCAATATTCGATTAAAATGCATATAAAAAGAGTTGGACATATTTGGGGAAATTTATAGGGTTCAGCTCCAATATTTGAAGGGCTATTCTACAGATGAAAATATTCAAAAACGCTCCTATGGAGATGGATCTGGGAACGCTTTGTTTTCAAGATACAGGGTATATTAAATTTAAAATATCTTTTATTGTTCTAGAAATAAACTTGGCATATAAATTATGGAATGGGTAAAAAAGAACGTCAATTTTAAATGCCCTTATTTTCGTTGTAAATAATACAATCAAGATGACCAGTAGGTAATTTCTTTATCTTTTTTGCACGGTATATGTTTGATGCATCCCTGCTTTGTTGTACAGGAGGGGCAAAAAATACAAGACCACGTAAATTTTACTACATTTTATGAATGTCTTGGGTGCAGTTTCCTTGGTACTTGCTGTACCAAAGACACCGCCATCTGGTTAGAGTCTTAGAAATTTAGCTTTAATGAAAATTATTGCGAATTTTGCCGAATTTTACAGGGTGACTCAACATTTTTACAAACTTAATATTGTCATCGAAAATTATGACTTTTAAAGATTGTTATTAGAGTTTTGGTGTATTTAATTTAAATTTTCTTAAGCTTAAAGCCCTTTACGTTGACAATACTTCAAACTTCAAAATAACTTTATTGTCTCAAGTTACAAATTCCTTTTAGACAAAGCAACTAAGAGTAAAACTAAAACTAGTCCAAAGATAAAAAGATCAAGTTCAAAACTTTTAGCTCAAATTAAATAGACCCAGTGTAGTATAACAAAATAACTGAAATGATATTAAAATATCCTATAAAAGATATACAATTAATTATCGCAGTCAAAAACTAAAATAAATTGGTTAATAATACAAGGTATCTCTAAAATACAGGGTGTCCCATGGTATTTTGACATTCGATTTCTTATTCTTGACCAATATGCCTTTCGTATGAGTTGACAAATTCAACTGTCAGATTAACTTGTTACGAATCGCTGCCTGAAACACTGTATCCTCAGGAAATGATTCTCGTTACGTGTGATTAATCTAGGGCGGCCTTACCCTGGTCTTCTTTCATTTGAGCCAGTTTCCCTGAACCTTTTAAGAACCTTTGAAATAACTTCCTAGGTTTTGCCCAAAATTCGGACACTATGTGTTGGTAACAGGTAGTTTCCCTAAAGCTCTTTAGAATTTTATCGCTTTTGTGTGCCTCCCTGTATCTTTTTCCCTAGAGCTCTTTAGAATTTTATCGCATTTGTGTGCCTCCCTGTATCTTAAATCATCTGTATCTACTTATTATTTTTATATATTATTACTTCAAGAACCTACTTATTGTCACAATTGAGCCTGCAACCTGCAAGTTTGATCTTTGTCAGTTGTCATAGTGGTTTTAATAAGTTTTTAATTACGTTATTCGAAATCGTGTTTTTATAAGAATAAAAACAAAAAAAATGAACCCTAACAGAAACTTGACATCCGAGGATTGCGCTTAGGCAAGAGCACTTTCGGAGCAGGGCTGTTCCCAATCACATATTGCATAAGTTTTGGGCATAACTCGGGGAGCAATTTCAAAAGTTCTTAAGAGGTACAGAGAAACTTAATTTTAGACTAAAATTTAAAGTCAATCTGATAAGTAGTTTTTAAACTCTATGAACAAACTGACCGACAGACTGATGGAATTGAGAAAACATGTTTTTCGACATCTCTTAAGAGGTACAGAGAAACTTAATTTTAGACTAAAATTTAAAGTCAATCTGATAAGTAGTTTTTAAACTCTACGAACAAACTGACCGACAGACTGATGGAATTGAGAAAACATGTTTTTCGACATCTCTGAAACATACAGATCTGAAAAAATCTCCCAGGGTGATTTTTCACGATTAAAATACTTCTCAATCATTTTTCTAGCTTCAACATCAAGAAGATATTTAAAAGGGAGAAGTAGATTGAGGTTAAGGTATGCCTTTTGGCATATAGAACTGACATGCTTGTTAAATTTTAGATTACAATCAATAACAAGACCCAGATTTTTTGTACTGTACAGTAGGAATTGGACTACCACAAACATGGATAGGAAGACCACTACAAAGACATAGCATTTTTGGAAAGCCAACAAGGAGATACAACGATTTCGACAGGCTTAAAAATAAGCAGTATCCATCCCCCAATTTTTTAAGAAGACTTAGATTATTATTAAAACACAAGCAAGCATCATTGCTATCCTTAGGAGCAAATTGAAGGGTTAATTGAACGTCGTCAGCGAACATGTGTACCTGACAAGACTGTGCGATGTTATCTAAATCGGCCGTAAAAACTGAAAATAAAAGCGGACCAAGAACAGACCCCTGAGGAACTCCAGAGTGAAGCTCTGGATCCCTGAGAAACTCCAGAGTGGAGCTCTCTAAGACTCGAGGTCAGTGTGCCACTGACAAATCATTTTTATCCAGTATAGTCTGCCTTAGATAACTAGTCAGCCCGTTGAACACTTAATCATGAATCCCCTAATAATAGTTTAGCCAGTAGGCAATTAAAATCGATGGTGTCCTTAGTTATATCTAGAAGGGTTAAAGAAGTGAGCTTTGCAGGCAGTGGTCAATAATGCCGCAAAGACTGGAACTATCTCCAAAGCTCCTTCCAAATCCAGACTGCTTGAGGGGTAAAATAGAATTGGCTTTCAAAAATGTTGTTAGCTGATGGTGAAGAACTGACTCGGCAATCTTAGGGGGAGCAGGATGCAAACTAATAGGTCGGAGATCCGCATAACATTTTATTATTGTATTTTGTTTTTTTCCAATAGGTTTAACGCTAGCAACCTTCCACGCATCCACACCCTCTGTAAAATGTTTAAAAAGCCAAAAAACTACTTATTCGATTAATTTAAAATTTTGCACAATTTTTAAGTGTGACATAAAGATTAACTGATCAATTTTGGTATGAACTCAAACTGGACACACACACACACAACAGAGGCCAAAGAAAATGTTTAAAAAATCAGTGTAAAAGACCTTTTTTTCCAACTGACTTCAAATTTTGTGCAAAAATTAGATGTGATATACAAATAAAATGGTGGCATTCAAGAAGTTTGAAAAAATAATATAAAAAAAATTGGCATATTTCCTTTACCTGTGATTTCTCTTGTTATTAATTCATTTTTTTTATTAGGAATGTGAATGTGACTGTATTTAGTATTGCATACTTAGTAGTTACATATGTAAATAGTGTTATATTTCAGTTTTCTAGACAAAAGGAGGTATTCAGGGTAATTGGGTAAAACCAATCTTTGACAAGAATGATGAACTACCTATATACTAGTGTGAAATAATCATTATATAATTTTAAAATGAGGATTCCAAAAACTCCGCGACTGAATAGCCTCCCTCAATCAGCAAACTATTCATTTGCGTTCTTAAAGATGTATAATTGTCCGTCTGCCTCGACTGGATGGAAAGGTAGTTAAAAATCTTCCTGCTATTATAAATTAAAAAACCTTTACTAAGGGCTGCCTGTACTGCTTGTTACTATTGAATTTTTATAGAGTTGTATGTTTTAATAATTTCATGGCTATTGTACCTTGATTTTAACCAATACAAATTTTTTACATTTTATTTAAATTTTTATTTTTGTTAATAATTTTTTTAGGAATTGCTAAACTGAAGCAAAATTGAATAGACTCATAAAGTAATGAAAAGATACTTTGTGTCTCATTACTGGTTAAGCCTTCTAACCATGTATCTTTTCTTAGTAACTCATAACAAAAATGTCCTCTTTGTTGTACAATTTTTTTAGTACTAATGTTTGTATTTACTGGTGCTTTTAAAGTAATCTGAATGTCCAAGTGGTCGGAAATGTCTAAATTTATTACAGTAGCTTCTTTTTCTATATTGAAATTTATGAAAGAGTGATCTAACACCGATCCAATACCACCATGTTAACGTGTAGGTTCATTTATAAGATATTTGAAGGTATACAATTTCAAATGTCAAGAAATTTCATAGTATTTGAGGTTTTGTTACTTACATCTATATTAAAATCACCTACAACAATTACATGTTTAAAACGCTTATGCTGAATGTTAAAATTATAAGCTGCTCAGAGAGTAATAACTTGGTTAAATTAGTTAATTTTGAGGTTAATTTAGTTTGGGTTCTTTTAGCAAGTAAAATTATTTTTCTCAATTATTGCGCCACAAAAACACAACTGTTAACTCCATAATTACAGATTTGAGAAAAAAATAATAAAATAGTCAAAACTTAACTAAATAATCATATGACTAAAACTACAAAGGTTTATATGACAATGATAATACTAAAATACAAGATAAAATGGTCATCAAATCAAAATATTCAAAATTATATACAATAGTAAAAAAAACAAAAAACAGAACTTGTTTTTTGTAAGGGTTGATGTAGAAACTGGTAGGGGTACTACATGACTGGTACGTAGAGGGTAATTAAGAAACGTCAGAGCTCCACATTCTTCTTGATCATATAAACCGTTTTGAGGATAAACAGACAAGCAATGTTCAGAATTTTATGATATACACAAATAGTGGCCTACAAGAGTCACAAGTCCTCGCTCCACACATAAACCTAACTTTTGAATTTTTTGTAAGGGTGGATGTAGGAATTGGTAGCGAAACTACATGACTGGTATGTCAAGGGTAATTAAAAAATATTCTGACCTCCACCTTCATCTTGATCATACAAACCCTTTCGACGATAAACAGACAAGCAAGAGTCAGAATTTTACGATACACAAAGAGTGGCCTACAGGAGTAACAAGCCCGTCGCTCCACACATAAACCTAATGGCTCTCTTTTGTAGTAAAAAAAACAGTGTCAAATAAAAGTTTGGAACAAGATTTCCATATTTCCTGGGTATTTGAGGTTTAAAAATGTGCTTTTTAAGCTATTAAATAAGAAACTGTGGTTTGAAATATAAGTCTTAACAATTGGTAATATTTTATTACTTTTACTACTTACAAATTACACAAGAACTTGTTAATTATAAACAAAAATTAAGGGAAGCTAAAGATGACTTCTTTCAGTCCTTTCCCTGTGTGTGGAGTCATTAAATCAACCATGGTATATAATGTTATGGAACATTGTACTTAGGCCAAAGCCCTTCACCATCCATCCAAACATAAAACAAAAAGAAATTATTTAAATGCACCATACACCCTAATCAATTTGTGTACACAAGTTTCTTTCCAGAAAATTATAAATATTCATCTTATTGTAAACTTACCATCTGAATGTCTATATTTCTCTACATAATACTTAATGTGCATTTAAATTCCACAAATGGGCTTAAGGGAAATTTGAACAATCATTAAATTGTAATAGATATCAATACAATAAACAATTTATATAAAAACAAAATCTGAATAAGACAATGTAAATTGAATAAAATGTAATAAACAAACACAAACTATTTATTCATCCAATTTACTATTCAAAGTAATTATCACATTTTTTTAACGTTCGAATTTTTCACATTATTTAGAACTTTGTCAAAATGCAATGAAATGTGATTTATTTTCCAGTGTTTTATTTACAATAACGTTTAATATGATAATTAACACTAGTATTAATTCAGTTAAATTACAATTGAAAAAAATAATAATTTGTTAACATTCCCTGTTGTTTCATTTAAACATAACAACTATGGCCTTGGATATGGCTATGGCTATTTTATATGATGTGGCGGTAGAAAAATCTTTTCAGTGATCCCATCGTGCTCGGGCTGTCCCAGTTCCAGAGGAAGCAGCATTATTTGGTATAACCACTTGCATTCTAAGTAAAAAAAAAGTGGTAAGCCTTTTTTATTAAAGGGCTAAGAGTACATTTTTGTTTCACAAAAATCACTTCACTCAAACTCGCGACATGTTCAAAACTCTGTAATTTCTCAAAAACAAACAGTTCTCAATCAACTGGTCTCTGAAATACAACTAACTAACAATTTAGGATCTATATATTTAAAACACTAAGCCAGATTTTTCAGCAAGTTCATGACAGAGTTGTACGGCACTAATTAACATGATTTTTTTTGAAACGATTGTCTGGTTACCAAGACCTTTCAACACTTTTTTTTTTGTTTTATTGCGTAATTTTGTCTATAAAACTAATATATTTTTCTGCAATAACATTTCTGGACGATGAGGTGAATGCGCCACATACTCTTATAATTTCACTGGAAATTAATCGCGCCATCTAACGGAAAAGGCAGAACAAGGTCTGCCAGGCCAGCTAGTATGTATTTAAACCCCTTATAAAGTACACCTGGTATAATAAATCCCATTCCCATATATTAAGGGCATGTAGGTAATGTCTAATTAATCCGCATTTTTATTAGTTGTTTTGTTAAAAAAAAAATAAGAAATCATTTTCTAAACAGGGATTTGAACCCTCATAAGTTACATCCGAAGTCGAGAACCCTACCACTGAGCCAGGAAGCTCACACTGAATATTCCACAAAACTTCTTTATACTCCACCAAAATAAACGACAAACCAATAGAAAGCACATTAAACAATCTGTCTTGCGATTGGTTTGATTCGCATATAATTTATAGTATTGTTAAATAAATATCTGGTAATCTAACCTAAAATAAATTTTAGTTACTAAACTAAGAAATCAAGTGCTCATGGTATCTTTTTTTATGGTAGCTTATATGATGAGTGCAGCAATGCACCAAGAAACATAACCTTAAATTTCATTCAAATGACAACCCTTTGTACTTGCTCTGACCTCTCTGACTGGAGAGTGATTCTATGTAGCCACAGTCTGGTGCCTTAACACCCTAGAATGTTGGCAGGTCTAATTCTTAGATATCTACGAATAATGTAATTAAAAATTAATTTAAAAAACTTCAAAATTCATATCATAAGATATACTTTATCGAGGACTTACAGAAAATTGTAATAAAACCTAAGTATTGCTCTACAATAATTCAAAATAAATTAAAAATTTGGTTAAAATTATCATGGCCCATTTTAACAATTTTTGACGCTCTAGTAGATTTTGGTGCCCTGATCACAAATCTGAAGTCACCTTTTTTCAGCGACATTTGAGTTATTCATCATAAAAATCTATAATTTATTTCCATAATTTCTCCCTTTGTTTCACAAATACACTTCCCCAAAAAATTAACGCACCACCAAAAAATAACCAAAAGTTCAAAGCAAGATTTTATCAAAACTACTGGTCCGATTTAGACGTTTTTTTTTTTAATGACAGGTTGTGCCATCCACAATGTTAGTATACTAACGGTATTCTAATAAAAATCTTTTTTTTACTAATACCGGGTGTAGCAATTATAGCGTGTTTTTTTAATAAAACTTGTAACACCCTGTAGAGTTGATCAGTTACAATATCAAGTTGGAATTGAAATCACGCCATAGCCTTATCTTTTTTTTACATTTTGTTTTTTTATTTACTCCATTATCTTTCTTATTAAACGAGAAACAGCATTTTATAGCATAACATGATTTTATTGGTTTTAATTTACATTTTTCTCACTAAAGTAAGTAGCAGGCTATGGAAAACCAAAGTAACAGTAATTGTCAAAAATGCAGATGCTTTTAGTCACTGTCAGTCCGCTTTGTATGAATGTAGATCAATATGCAACGTGAAACAAGAAATCTTACTCGCGAAGAATGTGCTCAAGCATTAATATTGTTTGAGGATGGTTGGAGCTACCGAAGAATTGGTGAACGATTTATGGTAACTCATACAACCATTTCACGAGTTATACAACAATATAGAGAGACTGGAAGTAATTGTCGCAGGCCGGGACAAGGGAGGAATCGAAAAACAACTCCGATTCAGGAGCGTTTTTTGAGACTCGCAGCATTAAGACAGCGTTTTGTAACAGCTCGAGCCCTTCAAACTCAGATTCGAGATGTTAATGGTGTACAAGTTTGTACAGAAACCGTTCGTCAGCGACTCAGAGAGCATAATTTGAGACCTAGGATTGCTGCTCGAGGTCCAGCTTTAACTAGAGTTCATCGGAGAGCAAGGCTAAATTTTGCTATGGAGCATCGTAACTGGTTGGAGGCTGAATGGCAACAGGTATTATTTACGGATGAGTCCCGATTTTGCTTGTTTAACAATGACAGGCGTATACGTGTATATCGACGTCCTAACGAAAGGTATGCTCAGTGTAATTTTTCACATACAACATTATTTGGGGGAGGATCTTTGATGGTCTGGGGAGGCATTTCATTGACTGGTCGCACGGAACTTGTTATTATAAATGGAAGCCTTACAGCTGAAAGGTACATATTGGAGGTGTTAGATCAACATGTTGTGCCATATGCGCCATTTACTGGGCAAGGATTTTTGTTAATGCAAGATAATGCCAGGCCTCATGTTGCTCGAGTTGTGAGAAATTACCTAGAGGAAGTCGAAATCGCTACCATGGCATGGCCTGCTCGGAGCCCGGATTTAAATCCGATAGAAAATCTCTGGGACACTCTTGGGAGGAGATTACAAGAGGAACGTAACGTAAACACTTTGGAAGACGTACGGCAGAGACTTATTCGCATATGGGAAGAACTGGACCAAAATGACATAAGGTCTCTAATTTTAAGTATGAACCGTCGTTGTCAAGAAGTTATTCGTGCCAGAGGCGGAAATACTCGCTACTGACATTTTGGTGTAATTTTTAGTTGCGTTTTGTTTCGGTTTTTCGTTATTAATAATTTGCAATAAAATCATGTTATGCTATAAAATGCTGTTTCTCGTTTAATAAGAAAGATAATGGAGTAAATAAAAAAACAAAATGTAAAAAAAAGATAAGGCTATGGCGTGATTTCAATTCCAACTTGATATTGTAACTGATCAACTCTACAGGGTGTTACAAGTTTTATTAAAAAAACACGCTATAATTGCTACACCCGGTATTAGTAAAAAAGAGATTTTTTTTAGAATACCGTTAGTTTACCAACATTGTGGAAGGAAAAACCTGTCATTAAAAAAAAAAACGTCTAAATCGGACCAGTAGTTTTGATAAAATCTTGCTTTGAACTTTTGGTTATTTTTTGGTGGTGCGTTAATTTTTTGGGGAAGTGTATTTAGGCAAAGTTTATATGAAATTGGTGGAAAACACAATTAAAATTTATAAGTTATATATATGTTTTATAATTCATGTCATTTCACATTAGAAATGTGTTTATCAGTATGTTATGGTTTCATAATTTTCAATCTAACCTCTTTTCTTAATGTGAAATTTTTCTTTGTTATGACTGTTTATATAAAATAATGTAGCAACTTAAAAAATATATGTAATTTCTGTAGTTACATTGTCTAAGTGGTTATGCAGAGAAGTTCCCAAAATATTTGTAAAAAGGGAGAAAGGTATTAGTTTACAAAACAGTTTTTCTCTATTATGTTATATTAAGACATTTTCTCTATATAGACACTTTCTAGTATGTACGAAGTGTACAAAATTACCTGCGGAGTTAAAGAATACACTGGTCTTTTTAATATGTTTTCAGTTCAGAAGCTTGTTAGATCTGGGAGCGAATAGGGGTGGTGGATGGGGTAAAACAACACAAAAGGGAAAAACAATCTCTATAGTACACATCTAAAGGAACAAATATGTATTTGTAAAAAAAAGAGTAAAATTAAATATCTTTCAACTCTGATCCTAACTTAAAACTTTTTTGAGGTGTCGGAAACTCTCTTGCAACATTGCCAGCTATTTCATAAAATAAGATCACAATACAACAGGAAAATTGGATGCCAGAAATCCCCTTCTAGACCTTTGATATAGATCAATATATAATATCTGTTCTTATCAACTTAATATCGCTCTCTTTTCAGGTAAATAATTTCAATAAAAATTCTAAAATAACATAAATATAACCAGTGTCGACTGCCTACCTGCGCATTTAAAAAATTATACTGTTTTATTTAAATTTAGAAGTTTTTTCAACTGAACACGTGCTAACCAATGTGACTGCTCCATCTTTTGACTTTATTTCTAAAAAAAATATTAATTAATAAAAAAACACTTATTATTTTCTTAATATATTTATTGGAATTTCTTTTTATCAAAAATTGAAAAACTCCTCAAAATACAGCTAGATATGTGGCGCGCTATCACGAAATTTTTTACAGGAAAACTGATTAAATGTAACCTAAACATTATAACTATTTTTATAATACATTTATTGGAAATTTTTTATTAAACAAAACTATCACTGTTATTATTGTTTGAACTTTTCAACAAAAATTCTGCTAAATACCTTGTTTACTCCCATATCGTGGAATTCCTCCTTGAACATCTCGCCAAGTACACTCTATATTATGGGTGTGAACAGTTGGGTCATCAGGATCGACGAAATTTATAGAATGGTTAACAGCAAAATGTACAAATCCTTCTTAATCCAAATATTCATATGATTTTCAACAATCTGAAATAATTGTCGTGTCAATTCCATCAATATCCACTCTTGAATAACGTTTAACAAAGTATTGGCAGTCCTATCTTCAACAGGCACAAGAAATACCTTTTGTGGAACTCTCTCAATGCCCCCAAATACCCATTGGCCTTCCATCCTTCACCCCCTGTTTTTTTTTACTTCATTAATTTCTACAACTTTTCCTGGCCCTCCAATTCTTTGTGAATTATCTCTGACCCAATGGATGCAAATTTCCCTACAGAAGGAACTCCAGTCCACTACTGTAAGGGAACCTCATTTCAGCCCTCTCATAATGAAGGTGAGGCAAGGAAATGGCAGTCTCAACCATAAAACAGTTGAATAGAGTACATCCTCTAAGGGTAGATGTCCCTTATAGAACCATGTCCCTTTTTTGCATTTATTTTTATAGAACATTTTTGAACATCGTTCTGTCTGCGATAAGTTCTGGAACATATGTTGCAGGTAATAAATCTTCTTAAAATACCCTGATCCACCAAGAAATCTACACACTGTCTTTGATTGGAAATAAGTAATAGAAACTGTTTTTATGACAAATTGCAATCAGCACAAGGCATTCTCGTAATTGCTATCTATCAATACTTAACAACTCAAATTTCAAATGTAAAATGTGGCAAATAACTTTACTTGTCTCTAGTTATATGATTAAACAACAATGCTTTCAAGAAAAAAACAGATGGACCAGAAATGCTACTAGTTAGTAGACATAAGTTATTATACCTTTATAATAAGAAAAAAAAGAGATGGGTACAGATTGACTGAAAGTTTAATGAAAACAGAATTTGTAAATTGATTTTTCAATCCTGTACATTATTATTTTTATATATTTTCTAGGAAAAAATGTGTTTTGTAATTCTCTGCATATAAATTCATATTCTTTATAAACAATAGAAAGTTCTGTGCAAAGAATTTTCAATATTATGCAGAAAACCGTTTTGTAAATAATTACCGGGAGAAATAGCAGTAATATATTATAAACTTGATGATCAATAACTTAAAAATGAAATATCTGACTTCTGATTCATGATCAGTGCACCAAAATCTATTAGTTATTATAGTAGATAATCAATGTAATCACTAAATTATCTACAGAAAAACTGTACTTACCTAAAAACATAAAACATTTCTCATTTCCGCAGTAAAAAGTCAACAATCCGAAAAGCAAGTGAAAACCTCAACAAAAACGTCGACATCAAAATATTTGGTTATTAATCAAGGCCATTACACATACCTAACTATTTTGAATGTCTTAGCTCAATGTAAGTAAAAATTATGAAAAAATGAAAGATTTTTCAATATTTAATGAAAGAAGTGATAAATCGTCAAAAATGAAAAACATATACCTTAATAAAAAAAAAAATACTAAAAACGTATAAAAAAGAATAATTTCCTCATCACCACTCAAAAAATATAACCAAAATAATTAACAAATTACTACTAATGTAAACATAAGTTTACCTTTTTATTATATCAATAAGAACCTAAAAATAAAATTAATATTGTCTCTAATCCCTCTACTTCCACAATTTACAACACAACAAAAAGAATGCATTTTAAAGTCAAAAAATAATAATGAATAACAAAAGTCCCATCTACTCCTATGTAAAAATTCGATTTGTTTGTCCTACGGCTGTCAAAAACAGCTCATAGGTGACATTGAAGTCACAGATCATTGAAGTGCCTTAACTTTCAATTTAAAATGTGGCAAAATAGCTTTACTTGTCTCTATTTATATGATGATGACAGATGGACCAGGAATGCTACTAGCTAAGACATACATTATTATACCTTTATAATAGGGAAAAAAAAATTTAATGAACAGAATTTGTAAATTGAATTTTTGATCCCATAAGTTGTTATTTTCATATATCTTCTGGAACAAAATGTGTTTTCGGTTTCTCCTCATGTAGATTCATATTCTTTATAAACAATAGAAAGTGTCCAAAGAATTTTCAATATTATGCTAAAACAGAACCCCGTTTTGTAACTAATTACCCTAACCTCTTTTCCTAATGTGAAATTTTACTTTGTTATAATTATTTATTATTTAAATTAATATAACAATTTAAAAAGTATATCTAATTTCTGTAGTTATATTGTCTCGTTGGTTATTTAGAGAATTTACCAACATATTTGTAAAAAGGGAGAAATAGTAGAAATATATTATAGATTTCATGATTAACAACTTAAGCCAAAATATCTGACTTCTGATCAGTGCACCAAAATTTACTAGTTATTATTATAATATTACAATCACGAAATTATCTACATAAGAACTGTACTTACCTAAAAATTTCAAATATTTTTCATTTCCACAGTAAAAACTCAATAATTCTAAAAGCAAGTGAAAACCTCAACAAAAATGTCAACATCAAAATATTTTGTTATTAATCGAAGAAATTGAATATCTTAGCTCAATGTAGTTAGAAAAATGAAAGGCTTTTTAATATTTAATGAAAGAAGTGTGTTAATAAATCGTCAAAAATGGAAAAAAATATACCCTAATAAAAAAATATGCTCACCACCACTCAAAAAATATAATCAGAATAATCAACAAATTACTACTAATGTAAACATAAGTTTACTTTTTTATTAGTTCAATAGGAATCTAAAAAGCCATGAAGTTATTTGATTTTCTTTATATTTTCATATATGGGACTCACAAAACTTATACATGAAAATGAAATTTTTAACAAAACTGTCAATGTCAACACTTGTAAAATGTGAAGAAAACTTTTTGTAATCAAAGCCAACTTGATTAATTAAATCATTGCAGCATAAGGCCACATTTACAATTAAATCTTAAAAAAAGATTTTTCGATTATTGCATAAATATCTAGCTCAGTGTAGGAATATTATTATTATAATTATCTTTGATAAATTAAAGA
Organism: Kuschelorhynchus macadamiae; assembly: GCA_030620095.1. Classification (NCBI taxonomy): domain Eukaryota; kingdom Metazoa; phylum Arthropoda; class Insecta; order Coleoptera; family Curculionidae; genus Kuschelorhynchus; species Kuschelorhynchus macadamiae. The sequence goes on from JAUTXW010001557.1 coordinate 691,424, forward strand.
TATAAATCTTGGCGTAAATAACATAAATGATAAACTAAAACAAATATAATTATAGAAGTGAAATAACATGAGTAACCTTAAAGAATTTTAGATTTATATTGATATCAAGTAAAGCAACTTTTATCTTTACTATATTAAAAAATACTTAGTATGCCATAACCTAATCTTAAGATTTGTGATTTTGGGGATTTGTCTTGTTATGAGATAATCAGCTGAACAAGTCAGAAAACCCATGTAATTAATGTTATACAAAATACTCACCCCTTAGTTTCTAAATTACGCTATATAGTTAGAAAATCTGAGAAAAACAAAGCTGGGAAGAGTCCTTTGAACTTGAGTCACTCAAAAATTAAATTGTTGGATAGGCATATCACATTTTGTACTATCACAGTTATTTCACAAGTTCTTGCAGTAAATTTGAATCTTGAGTTCTTGGGCACGATTATGTGGAATGAACCCACAACAAAGGGGTTCAGTAATTGTTGGGACTTGTTTTAAGTTGATGGTTTGTCTTCAAGTGTCATTTCAATTCCATATTCCGAGATTAGATTGCGAAAACGGCTGAACGCCATTACAGAATAAGACCGGGGAACGTAGTTTTTAACGTTATTATTCCTTAAATTTAATCATGAAAAATACTAAAAACACATCGAACAAAAGTCAAAAGGTGGACCACCGCACGAAACTAGTCTAAAATGAATGTTCTATGCTAAGAATACACCATATTCAGGCACTCTTCTTCGCAAATAGTGTGCCGTGCAATTGACTTTTAGGTCAAAACAAAACGGAGCATGCGCCTGAAACGTCTGTATCCGTAAACTCCCGTTGTCATTTCTGAAGGAAAAATTGACAATATATTTCTGATCAGAGTTAATTCGAACCGCAGTATTTTAATTTTGATTGTCTCAAAAACCATCAGTAGTTCATCATTTTTAGTTAAATACCTACCTGCCAGATATATTAACTAGGATTATTAATAGAAAAATCAAGGTGTGGTGAATCATATGTTTCGTCGTCAAGGCAACCACAACTAATCATATTTAAAATATTCCCGCTACAGAGAAACTAAACAAAAACAGTAATTAAATATACTAGAAACTTGTTTAGTGTGGCAAATTAACCAAACGATAGAAATATTTCTAACTCTGAAAAAATCTCCCAAACTACAAACGAAATGCATTAACCAAAGTGATCAAGATTTATAATTAATTGATTAAATCGCATTTTAGGCACGCGTCGAGATTGCTTTTTTATGTTTCCTTGACTCCATTCGTGCTACCACCAGCACTTAAATTTGCATATTTATTTACTAATTAGACAGAGACATGTTCAGCGTCCGGCGTGAACTCAGTCTTTGTCTGCTTGCCCTTGCCCATAGTTATCGGTGGGTATTAAAAAAACAAAACAGAGTCAAGAGACAAGTTCTAACAAGTCGAACAACTGTCAGTACAACAAACATACAAAAGAAACATCTCGTTTTATTCCCGTCATGTTTATTTCTTTACCTTTTTTACCTTTCTTAAATAGAAAGAGAGAACAACTGCTTCGCAGGACGATAAATAATATATATTTATACTCATTCTCACTATCGCTCTCACAGTCTTGAAGAATTGGCCTGACAAAGAGAAAAATAAAATATTTTATAAATTTCTGATTTCATATATTTTGTTTTTGCCATATGACAGTAAAATAAAAGTGAATGACATATCAACGCAATGGCATACCGTAATCACTGTTACCGTATGGCCATAAAACATCATATTAGATGTAACCAACCTAGTGATATTCAGAAGCTTAAAACGTTTGTTATATTAATACATTTTTTCCAAATTAGGCTACCTATTTGACTAATGTATCTTTAAATTAGTTCTGCTACTGTATACCATGGTTCTGAATCAGTGGATTTGTGGATTGTATAGACGACAGTTACGACACACCAACGCAACGCCGGAACGCCAATTTAGCTGTAATGTAGAACACGATTTAAAACTATTTCTTCCTGCAGTTTTCTTTGTTGCGGTTACAATGATAAAGCACAGAGGTCGCTTCACTTTAAGCTGCATTTACATTCAATTGAAAGTTCAAGTTGAAATTGACATTTCGTAAAAGTGCATTTACATTGAAAATTAGTCCTGAACAGCTGATCCGATTTTGTATTCATTTAATTTTATAATTTTCTTAGATATTAATGTAAAATACACTGAATTGGAGCAAGAAGATTAATTTAGATGAGATCTTTATTTCTGGTTTTAGGAGTTTATATCTACTTGAGAATTAGCTCAAAAATATTCGATTAAAGGTTTTTTTACATTATAGCGACAGAAAAACACTTTTAGTATTTAAATTGTTGGATGAGTAAAAATATTAAGAATTTTGTTAACTAAAATAAAAATTGTAAGCTAACAATTTGACATTTATTGAATTTCTGCCATCCCCAAGTTTCTTGCTTTAAGCTACATTTACACTTATTCAAAATCCAAGTTGAAATTGACATTTTAAAAGTGCATTTACATTAAAAATGATATTCCTGAACAGCTTATCAGATTTTGTAATTTAATTTTATTATTTTTTCAAAATATTATTGTAAAATACACTAAACTGGACAAGAAGATTGCTTAGTAACTTTTTTACGCTCTTTGGTTGTGGTTTTAGGCCTTTATGTCTACTCTAGTCTTGGCTATACCTTCAGAATTAATCCAAAAATATCGGATTAAAGGTGTTTTTTTTTTATTAAAGCCATAAAAAACCATTTATATTTTTGAATAGTTAGATGTGTAAAAGTATTAAGAATTTTGTTAACTAAAATAAAAATTATAATCTGAAAATTTGACATTTATTGAATTTCTGCTTGCCATCGGTAAGCTCCTTGCTTCAATCTGAAGTCAACTTGGAAGTGCACTTCGAATTTTATACAATGTAAGTGACACCATACTAGTCCCATTTGACAAGCAAGCCAATTTCATAACAAATTCGAGTTGAAATTGAATGTAAATGAAGCTTTAATCCAAAGTCAATTTTGAAGTGCATTTGGACTTCGAATTTTATCATGTAAATGACATCACACTGTTGCCATTTGCCTAGAAAGCAAATTTCATAACAACTTTAAGTTGAAACTGAATGTAAATGTAGCTTTAGAGATGGACTTCAGTTAAGAGTATCGATTTCTCGGTTAGTAAGTAGGTGTTGTAAAAAATTGCCTTAAAGTGTTCCAAAGAATGTATCCGATTACTTCAAAGGCAACGATTAAGAACTAGAGTTTCTTGTCGCAAAAAGATATTTTTTATCCATTTCTTATTTTGTATATATATATATATATATATATATATATATATATATATATATATATATATTATATTTATATATATATATATATATATATATATATATATATATATATATATATATATATATATATATATATATATATATATATATATATATATATATATATATATATATATATATATGTGTTGGGGGTTAACTTAAATTACTTACCAAAAATTATCGTATAAGCGGCCTTCAATGACAGGGTTACTTTCATAAATAACCGATCATTTTTAAAAATGACTAAAAACCGTTAATTTGTGAAAATGAGCGCATAAATGCCCTAAAATGAACGATCATTTACCTTTATAAGTAAGTATGAATGGAAAGCTTGAGGTACAAGCAACCTTTTAGGCATACTTTGAAACATCTTACCAATTGAGCATAAGTGACAGAACCATAAATTTCATAAGTGATAATTTCTTGAACGGTTGTAAGGTACATTATGATTGGCCAATACGTCACGTAACCCAATCGGAGATATTGACTAGTGGGTAATCCTCATGGATAAAAAAAATTGTGTTCCTGCTGCGAGATACTCTAATATAAATAAGAAAGAATACCACCTTAGAACAAAAATATAACGTTTCTCGTTTTACACTCCGGATATAAGCCCCGTCATATATCTGAATAAGTCACCAATTTAAGCAAATCGCCGCAACATCATAATTTTTATGCACCACATGCCAAACATCAATTATTTCATTCATTCTTATTTTTGTAGCACCCAGTTCCTAAGTCACGGGTTTCCACTGTAAGGTACCATTCTTACAGCCATTATTGATCTCATTTTTAAATAAAAAGCGCTTTATATTCAAAGGAAGAAGAGTGACGAAGGGGAAAAGTTTATATTCAGTTCCTTATTTATTGTTCCAATTTCAATATGTTTTTGACACTGCAGCGCGCCTCTTGCTTGGTTGCTCTCCGCCTGGTGTTAGTCAGAGCTTAGAGCCGGGGAGACCCTCCCAGATGATTTACACCTTATTCCAGTTTGGAGAGGTTCTCGACGGGATGTAGACGGCGAGCTATAGAGTCCGGGTATACCCCGATTATTCCAAATCTTATTCAGTCTATGAAATTAACTTTTGAATCTTTCTACTGCATATTCGCTTTGACTTGCGAGTACTCCTGGTATCACGAGATGACCCTTCATTTCAAGCTATCTCCTTATCCCTCCTACTCCAGCCGCTTAGCGCCCATTACGCTAATATTTATTCTATGTAGAACCGGACAGACAATGGTCTTCCACGAGGAGATTCGAAAGACTGTAATTCATTGCTGACATTTCTTTTTCTTTTGGAAACAGCATTGCCAGATACAGGGAAATTTCCCCAGATTTGTGGATATTGAAAAGTATTTTGGGATTACGGGATTTGTTCTTCGAAAAGTGTCTGATATTTATAGAAAAATCATATTTTTAAGATATTTTAACAATTTCGCTTTAAACAAACGTCTTTTCGAATTTGTTTTAGGTATACAATTAGATTATCTTGACCAAGACTCCGACAGGTAATTTTATTTTTTGCCAAAAAGTCTTGATAACTAAGTTAAGGAAATAATAAAAAAGAAGAAAATACTCTCACAAACTAAAAATAAATTGAAATTGTTGTTTATTGGTTCGACAACAAATATTATGCAGTTTTTAGAGGTTGGATGAATTAGAGGTAAGCGTGAAGCAATTGCTGTATTTTGCAAAATTAGTAACAATAAGGTATTTTCTCTAGAAAATCACCTGTAATGACTGCCAGTTATTATTATTATATATAGTGGATGATAGAGAGCAGGGAGAGGGATTCTGACCGAATAACTAATTTTTTAACGGCTGGTACTCAAGTAACCCGGGTTGCCGTCCTATTACAATTGCAACAGATCTACAAGTGAGATCCCGTCGAAATTCGACGGCTTCAAATTTAAATTCTCTAGAATAATAGGAATATCGTGCGCATTCACCATCTGTCCAGAAATGTTATTAAAGAAGAACATAATATCAAAGAAAATAATAAAGCGTAAGCTATTATTTTCTTTGATAATATTAGCTTTTTAGCAAACATACGCAATAAAACAACAGGTGAATCTGTGTTAAAATATAAACTGGGAATTTTGTTGACGCGTTTTCTTTACAGCAAGCCTAACCAAACCTAATCCGCACTTTTATTTATTACAAGTTTAGTTAAAGAAATAAATTACAATAAAATATACTTAAATGCGACGGGAGGCAAAGATTTGTAGACGCGAATAAGTAATAGCGTTCAAATGATTAGTTATTCCCTGACTGTGGCGACGCTCTAATATATAGGCCATGTTTATAAATATACATAAACAAGGATATAGGTTTATTTCGGCTAAGAACAAACAAAGTTCATTGAACTTTTCATGAGACACCAGTTAGGTCAATGGGGAGAGTTTTAGGACTAGCAATGCAAACGACCTGCTATTCAACTGGGGTTTCAGCCAAGGGTTTTTTAATTTTTTTTACAAAACATAAAAATGCGTATTAGCTTAGGTTTGCTGTAAATAAATCGAGTGTTGGCGAGTCTAAAAAATTTCTGGTCTATATTAAAAATAATGATTTTTTAGTAATAATTCTAATTAAATAACTAATTATTTATACCCAAGCAACCAGGGTTGCCGTTCTATTACGACTGTAATAGCACGAGTGAGATCACGTCGAAATTCGACGGCTACAAATTTAAATTCTCTAGATTTGGCATTACTAAGTGCGTCGCTTGCACTGTAAATAATAAGAATAACGTGCGCATTCACCATCTGTCTAGAAATGTTATATGTAACCTGCTGAAAAATCTGGCTTTAATATATAGATTTATGGCTTAAATGATGGTTTATAGCTTTCATCATGGGTTTATCGACTAATCTGGGCTAACCTAACTAAATTTAAAAAAATCCTTTTTTTAATATACTCGCAAGATTCCGTTGGTGCACTTTTTTTACAGCAAACCTCATCCATTTTATTAATTGCAAGTTTGGTTAAAGAACAAATTACAATAAAATATTAAATACGGCGGGAGGCAATGTTCTGTAGACGAACATAAATAATAGTGGTTGATATTAAAAACAAGGTAAGAATAATAAAAATATCGGCGCATGCACCATCTGTCCAGAAATGTTATTGAAGAAAAACATAATATTGGTTTTATAGAAAACTTTGGCAATAAAAGTGTGTTAAAAGGTGTCGCTAACCAGACGGTCATTTCAAAGCAAAAATCATGTAAATTGATGCAGTACAACTCCTTCATAAACTTGCTGAAAAATCTGGCTCGATGTTTTAAATATACAGATTTATGGCTTTAATGATGGTTTCATTATGGTTTGATAGAATAACCTGGGCTAACCTAATGCTAACGGGTCAGATCCACCCAACAGTATAGATTTTAAAAAAATCCTTGTTTTAATGCAGACTCGGCATTTTGCTGGCGCGCCTTTTTTACCTAACCAAACTTAATCCGTATTTTTATTAATTATAAGTTTAAATTATAACAAAAAATAAAGTTTGCCTCTATCTCTAGACATAGATAAGTAATAGCGTTTAAATGACTAGTTAATCCGTGAATTTGGCGCCGCTCTAATATATAGGTTTATTTCGGATAAGTATAAACAAAGTTCATTAAACTTTATGAGACATCAGTTAGGTCAATGGTAAATGGTTAGGATTGCTGTAAAGAAAAGAAATCGTGTGGAAGCGCGTCTACAAAATTCCGAGTCTATATTAAAAACAAGGATTTTTTTCATAATACTGAATAACGTAATTATTTAACGGCTGGTACCCAAGTAACGAGGATTGGTTGCCGTTCTATTACAATTGTAATAGGTCTACGAATGAAACCCCTTCGAAATTCGACGGCTACAAATTGAAATTTGTTTAGATAGATAGATAGATTTGCCATTACAACGCGCGTGTCTTCCAGTGGAATAATAAGAATATCGCGCACATTCACCATCTGTCCAGAAATGTTATTGGAGAAAAACATAATATTGGTGTTATAAAAAACAATACAAAAAAATAGTTTTAAAAGGTCACGGTAACCAGAAAAATCATTTAAAAAATCATGTATATTGATGTAGTACAGCTCTTTCACGAACTTGCTGAAAAATCTGGCTTGGTGTTTTAAATATATAGATTTAATGGTTTTAATGATGGTTTATAAGTTTCATGATGGTTTTATCGACTAACCTGGGCTTAACTAACGCTAACGCGTCAGATCCACTTAACAGTTTAAGTTTTAAAAAAAATCCTTGACTTGGAATTTTGTTGGCGTGCTTTCTTTACGACAAACCTAATCAAATTTAACTCGCATTTTTATTAATTACAAGTTATGTTAAAGAAAAAATTACAATAAATATATTTAAATGCGGCGGGAGGCAAAGTTTCTCTCTATCTGTAGACGAAGGTTAGTAATAGCTGTTAAATTATTAATAATTCCGTCACTGTGGCTCCATTCTAATATATAGGTCTATTTCCCCTAAATACAAACAAAGTTCATTGAGCTTTTCATTAGATACCAGTTAGGTCAATGGTAGAGTTTCGGACTAACAATGCAAAGGCCCTGAGATCCAATTGCGGTTTGGGCCAAAGCTTTTTTAGTTTGTTTTTTACAAAAATTATAATGCGCGTTGTTGCGCGTCTACAAAATTCCGGGTTTATATTAAAAACAAGAATTTTTTTAATAATAATTCTGACTGAATAACTAATTATTTAACGGCTGGTACTCAAGTAACGAGGGTTGGTTGCCGTTCTATTACAATTGTAATAGGTTTACGAATGAGATTGAGGCCCCGTCGAAATTCGATATTTTGGCATAACTATGCGCGACGCTTCCAGTGAAAATAATAATATCGCGCGCATTCACCATCTGTCCAGAAATGTTATTGAAGAAAAATATATTGGTTTTATAGAAAACATAGGCAATAATAAAACAAAACAATTGATGCAGTACATGCAGTACAACTCTCTCACGAACTTGCTAATAAATCTAGCTTACTATTTTTTACAGATCTATTATTTTGTTACTTTTATCACCAAATCGATTAATATTTTACTTGCCAGATCTCAACATTTTATAAAAATCAGAAAATAGAACCGACATGTGTAAAAGTGATGTTCGTTTTTTTTGATCAGTGATATATTTCGGCCTCAACCAGATGTATTACTATTTTTTCTTAATCTACTACTGTTTCAATAACCATTCTATATTGCTATTAATCAAAGAACTCTGGCAACATTGCAAGTAACAGAGTTTTGAGCAATTTTCTCTCCAAAATACCGAGTTTTTTGGTACTTTTCAGCTACGTTTTGGCTGTTTTCTGGCATCATAAAACAAAACAAACATACTTTACGGTAAAGAAAATAAGCGATTTGGCTGCAAGACATTTTTTGCTCGAAAGTGTAGAAAGCAGCACGTTATTTAAAAGGAAGGTCTGGGGCGTTTTGTTTCATGTCATTTTTTTTTAAACGGGGTGGGTGTTTATTTATTAAAGAAGTAATTGAAATGGGCACCATTTATCATATCAGTAAACTTTTTTTTAATTTCTTTGATCAGTTGATGGTAACCAGGATTTTGATAGTGATGGGTCCAATTTGTAAGTGAGGGGGGGGGCAATATTTGTCTCTAGTTTTCTAAATTTTACTGAGGAAAATTAAATTCTGTATTGGCAGTTGCCATTTTACAAGTATCCTAGGTATATATTTATTTTTAATGAATTGAAAAAACAAATTTATTTATCATAATTATTTTAATAAAAGGAAAAGTAAGTACAAAACACTGGCGTATGTAGGGGGTTGAGTTGTTTGCCCCCCCCCCCCTAGAAAGTTATTCTAAATACGCCACTGGTACAAAAATGCTTATTTGGTAGAAACTAAGCTAAATTTAAAAGATGACTTGATGCATGCAAAAATTTTAAAGAAATAAATCTAATCTTCTGCTTCCGGAAGCAAAAATAACGATATTTCTGTCACATTCCAGTGTTTTTCTAAGATTTTTTTTCTATATTAAGAAAGCCTCTCATCAATCATGTTATTTCCGAAGTATGTCTTAAGTCTTCTCAAACAAGAAAATTACTTTTCACAGGCAGCGTTTGAAATGGGCTTAACGAAGTAGAGATAATTTGTATATTTCCCAAAAATGTTTATATTTTTTAAAACATAATTAACTTAAATATGTTGTCAATTTCAGCTTCACTGTCTTTTTTAAAATTTAAGATACTTCTTGGCAAAGTTTTGATCTCGGAATGTTTTACAAAAATCTAAGTAGCTATTTTACGTAACAATATCCAAGGAATCCTGAAGAGAGCTTTAAACGGCATTTATTTTGTTTGTCTAAAGAAATATATTTTTTTTTGTGCTAATAGGTACTTTTTGACTTACAAAGCAAATAAAATGTAAAGTAAAATATATATTATTTTGATATTAGTTCTAAGTGAGGGGGTCCAGGAGACGGACAAACGTTTAGGTGATCCGCCCCCTCTGGCTCCTCCTTGTATACGCCACTGTGCTTAGGCTTTAAGGTGGAGATTTTTTTTCTTAAATATCGTAGAGGATTGAAATTTCTAAAAGGTGGATAGAGCTATAAAATGAACAGAAAACAGGAGAAGCCCTCTGTGTATTAAGTTATGATTTGATGTTTTTACCTTAATAATTCGATGGTTAGGTTTTGAGTTAATGTGGCCCTCAAAATAAAAAGATTGGGTTCATTCAGTTTAGTAGAAGCCTAAAAAATATTTTAAATTGAAACGCAATACAACAGTATTTAAAGACAAAGACACAGAAAATATAGCTAATAAACATTTAGCTATGTTGTTTGTGACAAACAGAATTTGCTTTCGGAGCAAAAAGTTCATTACGAAATATGTGTCTACATCAACGGACAATCACAGAAAATATACTTAGGTACGGGCACTTTAGATATATTTTCTGTTGTACAATGCAGTATGTATTTGTTTGAGACTAACCTAGTGCAATAAGTACACTAAACACGACCAAACGAATAATTCACGTGACATATAATTATGAAAAATCGTGGATTGTAGATTTTGTGTTGTAGGCAATAACCAAACAAAACATGACTTTTAAATATGGCCATCAATTTTAGCAAGGATCGCATTCGCCATATTGTGAAGAAATTATTTCTATATACATTTTTAAATAATATTATTGTGTGATATAATCAAAGTTTATTGCGCCAGTCGAGCCTTTTTTATAACCCTGCAAGACCTCTGAATATTTGCAATTAATGCTTTTTAGTAAACACAAGTTTTTCTGAACTTCATCCCTCTTTTTCTGGAGTCGCCAAGATAACAAATATATTGTATCTATTTACAGGTGTCCACAAAAATTCAACTATGATAAAGTTCAAATTGCAGTCAAACAATTCAACATAAGTCGATATACAGGGTTGTTCAAAGGAAACGCACAAAATTCATATCTTCTGTATGAGTAATTATTTGCAAAAAAGCTAATACACGCGAACTGGTTTAAATAATTGTTCGTTTTTTTGTAATACTTTAAGCCCCCTTCCTGCAGCCTCTTAATTTGTAGGCAACCCAACTTTTTTTTTAATGGCAACCTAGGTCATGTGGGGGCTCTATGAGAAGGTCTTCTAAAACTGAATCCGATCGTAATTAGAGTCTACTCATTTCGTTACAGTAAAACCAGTCCACATAAGTTTTTTTAATTAAAATTAATATTCGAAGGGGATCCTCAGCATTCACCTGATTCGGTTAATGTAACAAATGCTGAACGTAATCTCCACCTTCTACTTGACATGCTTCAAATTGTTTTGCACCTGCCTCGAAAATCTTTTGTTACGTGTTTGTAAAAATAATGTACTTTTATTTGTGTGAGGAGATTTTAATTATAATTTTTTGCAAATAGATAGGAATATTTTAAACATTGTAAATATATTTAGCTCATATGGTTTGGCAAAATCCTTTTCGGAACCTTCGAGAATACAGGGAAACTCCCACACTCTAGTTGATAATGTGTTTACCAATGCTATTGTGATCCAAGCAAGCAGCCTTGACATTTTTTGACCACAGAGCACAGATTTTAAGTTTTGACATGGGCAGTTATACTAGGGATGCTTCTCCATCCAGGGTGGTGAAACGTGTCTTTTCTATAGAAAATAAAAACTATTTTAACCATCTGTTGTCGACAGAAAACTGGATGCATAAATTAAAAGTTCTTCATGTCAGAGATAAATGTTCTTACTTATTTTCAACCTTCTATAGTTTGTTTAACATGGCCTTCCCATACACCAGTTTAAAAAACAAGTCAAATAACAACATAAAAAATCTGTGGATTACACCCGAACTTATAAATGAAGGTGATAATCTTAGACAATTAAACAGGCTTGTTAAAACTTCTAATTACCAAGACTTACTAATAACATACAAAGAAAGGCTTAAAACCCATAAAAAAAATATTGCACATGCTAAAAAGGATTACAATTCCAATAAGCTATTGCCATCTAACATTACAAAAAGTACATGGCAACTCATTAATTCAAATACAAAAATTAAACAAAATCTTAAATCCATCCCTGAATAAAATATTTTTGAGGGTGAAAACATCAATGAGCCAAACAAAATGGCTAACCAATTTAATTCATATTTTACAAATTCTGTTTTAAATCTTGTTGACAAAACACCAGTATCCACAGACGTTATTATCCCCTGCAATGCGATTCCCCACACTATATTTTTGGTTCCACTGACAGAGGGTGAGGTTTTAGAAGTAGTAAAGTCTGTCTCAACTAAAAGATCATGTGGTGAAGATGAGGTGCGCTGTTGCCTCCTGGGTGACTGTATTGCTCAGATTGTGACTCCATTAACTTTTTTGATAAATGCCTCCCTACAACATGGATATTTTCCCCAGGCTCTAAAGAAGGCCGTAGTGGTTCCAATTCATAAAAGGGGCAGCACAACCGCCATCGAGAACTACAGGCCAATCGCCTTACTGTCTGTTTTTCGAAGGTCTTTGAGAGGTCTTTTAAGACAAGACTGGTTGGTTGGAACTACCAGGTTCTTACTTATAGACAGTACGGTTTTCGGTTTGGATGATCTACGGAGGATGCCATACTGTCGCTATATCTAAAATTACTTGAAAACTTTAACAAAAAACTTAAAACTCTTGGGATATTTTATGACTTCTCCAAGGCCTTCGACACCATAAATCATAACATTTTGCTGGAAAAATTAAGTCACTATGGAATAAGAGGACCGGCGCTTGATTAAATAAGAACTTACTTAGCTGATAGGGTGCAGGCTGTAAAACTGGTAAACAAGGAAGGTGTCGCTGTTTCGGACTGGGTTAATGTTAGGGTGGGTGTACCGCAGGGCAGTGTGTTAGGACCTATACTTTTTCTAGCCTTTATAAATGACTTACCCCTATTCGTTAACGATAGTCATATAACCTTGTTTGCTGATGATACATCTACAGTATTGAGAGCAGTTGACTATGAAACACTTTGTGAGAAGGCAAACAGTTGTTTGTCTGGCATTGTTGCGTGGTGTAAAAAATGGACTCTGCTTGAACCAGTCCAAAACCAGTCTTGTTGCATTTACCCCTCTGAGGGTGACTCAGGATAGAAGTTTTCTGGTGAGGAATAGTGGGTCAAGTCTCATACAACATGAATCTGTGAACTTCTTGGGGATCGCTCTCGACCAGCACCTCAGTTGGGATAGCCAGGTTGAAGATATTTGCAAAAAACTATGCTCAAAAAATTATGCTATCCTTCAAATGAGGGTATCTGTGGATGCATTCACTCTGAAGACCTTCTATTACGCAACTATACAATCTACCCTATCTTATGGTTTGCTTGCTTGGGGAAACTCTAGTGGCATAAATCGTGTCCTCATAAGCCAGAAAAGGATTCTTTGAAATATGTTTCGTTTACCTTTTGGAGCCACTTGTCAGCCAACCTTTCAATCCCAAAAAATTTTAACTGTCATAAACCTGTTCATTTTACAGTGTGCTTGTCATATTTTTAAACATCGCCTTGAGTTCGTAACATACGGGGAGATTAATCAATATATCACAAGAAACTGTGAGAAACTCTGTCCCCTGTGCCCGCCTGACCCAAGTACAAAATGGGCCTGAGATATTTCTATTAAAATATTTAATCACTTGCCGCTTAATATGACTAGCACTACAAATATACATATTTTTAGGAAAACATTAAAGACCATACTTGCCGATAACCCCTTTTATTCGTTGTCTGAATTCTTTTCATATAGTTTTGAAGATTATTGAAATGATAATATTATTGTATACAATTTTTACTTATATTTTATTCTCGGATTATTTTATGTAATATGACTGTATGTGTTTAGTTAATATTTTATTCTATAATTGTTTGTTCGGAATTGTTCTTTGTATTGTCTACTATAAATTGTCATATATGAGATGTTTGACCTGACTATATATCTACCTATTTATATATATATATATAGCATTTATATTTAGTATTTTGCAATTTCTTTTTTCCTGTATTGACAATTCCTATACATTGTAAATGTCTTTGGAAATATACTATTTGTATTTGTATTTGTATGCATCGAGTCTGTGGTAAATAATACTATCAACCGCACTAAGCAAAAATATCGATATTTCTATGATAATCCAGTTTTGTTTTTTTAGATTTTTTTTTCTATATTAAGAATGATTAGGTTCTAAAGCCTCTCATCAGTAATGGTATTTCTGAGGTGGGCCTTAAGTCGTCTCAAAGAAGAAAATGACCTCTCACAAGCAGCGATTCAAATGGGTATAACCATGTAAAGATGTAAAGATAATTTGTATATTTCGCAAAAAGCCATTTTTAATTGTTAGTTATATATAATAACGTAACCAACTGAAATAAGTGGTCAAGTTTAGTTTCATTGTCTTTTTCAAAATTTAAGATACTCCTTGGCAAAATTTTCATCTCGGATTGTATTACAAAAAGATATAAATAAATAGATATTTTACATAACAATATCCAAGGAATAATGAAGAGAGCTTTAAACTGCATTTATTTTGTTTGTCTATAGATATATATCCTTTTGTTTGTGCTAATAGGTACTTTTTTACTTACAAAGCAAATAAAATATAAAGTAAAATATATATTATTTTGATATATGTTCTAAGTAGGGGGGGGGGTCCAGGAGGAGGACAAACATACAGGTAATTCGTCCCCCTGGCCCCTCCTTGTATACGCCACTGTGCTTAGGCATTAAGGTGTAGACTTTTTTTTAAGTATCCTAGAGCAATGAAATTTCTAAAAGGTGGATAGAACTATAAAATTAACAGAAAACAGCAGAAGCCCTCTGTTTATCAAGTTATGATTTGATGTTTTTACTTTTCGATGGTTAGGTTTTGAGTTAATGTGGCCCTCAAAATATTAAGATCGTCTTCGTTCAGTTTAGTAGAAGCCTAAACAAATATCCTAAATTTTAGCACAATAGAAAAGCGTATAAAGACAAAGGCACAAAAAATGTAGCTAATAAACATATAGCTATGTTGTTTGTGACAAAGAAGAATTTGCTTTCGGAGCAGAAAGTTTATTCCGAAATTTGCGTCTACATCAATGTACAATCACAGAAAATATACTTAGCTAACGGCACTTTAGCTATATTTTCTGTGGTACAATGCGGTAAGTATTTGTTTAGGACTAACCTAATGCAATAAATATACCAAACACGACCATATAAATATGAAACTGGATATGGACTGTAGATTATGTGTTGTAGACAATGACCAAACAAAACATGACTTATTTTTAACAATGACCAACAATCTTAGCAAGGATGGCATTCGCCATATTGTGAAGAAATAATTTCTAAACACATTTTTAGATAATATTATTGTATGATATAATATCAAAGTTTATTGCGCCATTCGAGTCTTTTTTGGAACCCTTCAAGACATCTGAATATTTGCAATTAATGCGTTTTAGCAATGATAAGTTTTTTCTTAATTTTATTTCTCTTTATAACAAATAATTGGATTAACCTTCTTATTTTTGGAGTCGCTAGGATAACAAATATATTTACTGATATGAACAAAAAATTCACCCATGATAAAGTCCAAATTTTATTCAATATAATTTAAAATAAGTCGAGATACAGGGTTGTTCAAAAGAAAGGCACAACATTTATATTTTATGTATGAGTCATTTTTCACAAAAACGCTTGAACACGTAAAGTGGTTTAAAAGGTTGTTCGTTTTTTTGTAATATTTTAAAGCCCCCTTCCTGCAATATCTTAATTTGTAGGCACCCCAACTTTTTTTTAAAATAGCAACCTAGGTCATGTTGAGGCTCTATGAGAAGGTCTTCCAAAACTGAATCCGATTAGGGCTCTGCTCATTTCGTTACAGTAAAACCAGTCCACATAAGTTTTTTTTATTAAAATAATTATTCGAGGGGGATCCTCAGCTTTCACCTGATTCGGCTAATGTAACAAATGCTGAACGTAATCTCCACCTTCTACTTGACATGCATCGAGTCTGTGATAAATACTATCAACCGTACTTCGATTAGTTTCGGCCGGTAAATTAGTAACCTTAGTCTATCTTGTAGGTCCTCAACGCTGTTTAATTTATTTTTAAACACTCTCTCTTTCAAATACCCTTATAGAAAGAAATCCAATGGTGTAAGGTCCGGAGACCTTGGTGGGTATTCAATAGGACCCTGTCGACCTTCGAACAATTATACCAAAATGCGATGGTGTGCCATCTTGTTGAAACCATATTCTTTCATAGAGAATAACTGGATCACCCTCGTTAGGAAACATTACTGCTAACACAGGTATTAAATGTGAGGAAATCTAATAAGAAGAAATATGGTTCAAAAATTCAGTTATTTATTATACCAGCCCACAGATTAACACTTTGGGGATGATGTGTATGTCCCTCTCGTATCCACTGTGGATTTTGATCAGACCAGAATCGATAATTATGTCTATTGATGATTCCATTTAAATAAAATGTTTTCTCATCGGAGAAGATAATATTTTGAAAAAATATGTTAGTTTCATCATATCTTCCCAAAAATGCATAATATGCACTTTATACGAGTGATACTTCTGGCTCTTTAATCATGTTTCATCATGCTGCTTTTTGGGCAATAAATCTAAACAATTTTTTTTAAAGTAATTTGTTATTCGTCAACTTTTGTTTTGTCCTTGTTACGTGTAAAAAGTTTTTATTACATTGATTTGACAATGTATCTTTCTACCTGTTCACTGACGAGTGGCACTGATGATGACTAGTTGGTCGAAAGCGCTCTGCTATGATTTTGGAGTTTGGATATTATACACATTATACAGACCTTTTTATTTAATTTCTTTAATAATCTCTGTACAGAAGCTTTACTGACATC
Organism: Kuschelorhynchus macadamiae; assembly: GCA_030620095.1. NCBI lineage: Eukaryota > Metazoa > Arthropoda > Insecta > Coleoptera > Curculionidae > Kuschelorhynchus > Kuschelorhynchus macadamiae. Next base: position 708,118 of record JAUTXW010001557.1, read on the forward strand.
GTTATTTAGCGGAAAGGTATTAGTTGAAGAATGTGGACTTTCTTGTACTGATGGAAATATATCATGTTTTTAGCTTCAGTTAAAACAGGCGGTGGGCCCGTTTTAAGCAAATCCCTCATCATAATTCAAAAAGTTCCAAAATACTAACACTACCTTACAATTCAATGATCACACTGAAAGATTAACTAAATTTATTATTTTGTATGTGTATTTATTTGCCAAATAAGCAACCAAATGTGGGAAAAAACTGTCCTAGAATTTCAAGAAATTGCGCATTACCTGCATTTTGCAATGTTAAAATTAATGCTATTAGGAAATTGCATATTAACATATGGGGCAATCATAAATATCACTATCCTTTCACCAGTCCTCTCAAGTCACTAGATAGGTTGATGGGGTCTAATAATTGATGGTAACACAGATCGTTCCGCATTACACCATAGCGATCTACTTTGATAGTTAATTTTATTGTATTTAAACACTTATTTGTACTCGTTTTACTGTAACCAAATGAGTTGTTACTAGTATCGGATCCAGTTTTAGAAGACCTTCTCATAGAACCCCTACATGACCTAGGTTGCCATTTAAAAAAAAGCTAGGGTGCCTACAAATTAAGGGGTTTCAGGAGGAGGCTGAAAAAACCATCTAAACCACTTAACGCGTTTTTGTGAAAATGACTTGTACAGAAGATATAAATTCTGTGCGTTTCTTTTGAACAACCCTGTATATCTGAAAATAATATTTCGAATATAGTAATCTGCAGTTATGTACACGGTGATATCACGCGTAACGTACCCCCTTAAATTATTTATTTTTGTCACTACAAAATATGAGCTCTTAGCACGTAAATATAATAGTATACAGGGTAGATCAAAAAGTTACATACTTTTGGAATGGTATACCTTAAACTATTAATTCATTAAGAAGGGTCTCTTCTTGCTGAATATAAATACACCAGGCCCCAGGCGTATTTTTATTTTTAAAAACAATCGCTACAAAATTCGTGTTTACCCACAACTTTCCTCGTACATAATTCCATTACGTACATATACACATGTCTATATATGCATATGCTAATATAATATGGTAAAAACGTTATTCATTACTGTAAAAAACATCCCAGGAAATGAAATTTTACGGAACATTTAAACATTTTATTAAACCGCCATTTTATATATGTATCTTTATTTTTAAAAACAATCGCTACAAAATATAATCCTCGTACATAATTCCATTACGTAATATACACATGTCTATATATGCATATCAATATAATATGGTAAAAACGTTATTCAAATTTATGTAATTTTTTTTATTGTCATTATTTCCCTGTATAAAAAGGCTTTATCTCAGGAAATGAAATTTTACGGAACATTTAGACATTTTATTAAGCCGCCATTTTATTTTGCCATTTAAGATTCGCCCCAAAATTTTACCTGTCTCTCCCTATTTTACAATTGATTTTGCGCAAAATTTCGAATCAATTGGTCGCCATTTTATTCCACCATAATGGCTTTACACAAAAATTACCAGTTTATCCTCATAACACTCTATTTATTATAAAATAAAGGTCATAAAATCATAAAAGAATCCTTTACAAAGAAGACATATAGAAAAAAATAACTTGAAGACAATCCACGTTTTTTAAAAAAGGCTAACCGTTATAGAAATAAACAATATTTTCAGTTTTTAAATGCGGTTTTACCAACTCAGAGCAACCCTGTACATCGGAATAAAATATTTTATATAAAAAAAAACAAATTATTTGTTTCGTTGTTTTATAACAAGAAAAAAATTGTTTTTATAAGAAATAAAAAAAAATATAGAGAAAATAAACCGACTTCAAAACAAAAACCTAAAAGTCCATCTCTACATATGCATAAAAAATCAGTAATACAAATTGTCAAAAAATAAAATGATTAGTAAAATTGAAGTTCATGCCCTTAAAAACCCCGAAAACCATATAAAACTGGATATTTTTAGACAACCTTATTTTTCCTTCTACACTTCCCCCATACACTTCACTTATTGACACAAGGAACCATTAAGATTTTTAATAATCGAAATAGCTTTACAAGAAATTAGATCCCCTCCCTAGGTCTCGGGGGACTTACCTTAAGATACTCTTTAATTCCTTTTTGGTTAATTATACTTCATTCACCAAATTTGAAGGCAGTATATCAAAATGGTGTCATTTTTTACTGCCTTCGTAAAAGGGAAGTGTTTTAATCGTGAATAAGTTCACCCTCCGAGATTTTTTCAGATTTTCACGTTTCAGAGATGGCGAAAAACATGTCTGTCTGCCTGTTCGCGGCCTAGCTAAAAAACTACTTACCCAATTGACTTCAAATTTTGGTCAAAAATTAATGTCATATGGGGGTGACCTGGTAACATTTTGGTAAAAATACAGTATGGCGAAAAAAAAAATGGCGACCTACAGCGTGTAACAAAAGTAAGGAAAAAATATGTACACTTAGTTATGAAATTATGCCAGTTTCCGTTTTTCCATTATAAAGGGAATTTTTATTAATGAAAAACTCTATATTGTATTACTTTTTTAAAATCCGCCTAAAATTCATAATACTTTTTATTAACAGCACTTTTTATAAAAGTCAACAGTTTTTGTGAAAATAAGGGTCTAATATCTATAATTTAATGTATTACTGCTACATTAAATTATTAACACCTGCACACAAAAGGTTACCTAATATGTTTGACACTGTCAGTTTTGTTGATTTACAAAAATGTATCATTTAACTGAAACCCCAATAATTGAAATTTTAATTATACTGGGTTATGGGGATAGAATGCGAAGCTTGCAAGATGTTTGTAACATTTTTAACGACAAATATCCTAACAGAAATCCAATAACTAAATCTACCGTACTTTAACTGCTGTATTAAGTATTTAAACTTGATTTTTTTTTGGGTAATGGTGTACCCAATGGTGAAATATGGTTTCCGCAGGATGGTGCTCCACCGAATTTTGCTCGGACTGTTCGGGAATATTTAGACAATGTTTCTTTTGGAAGATGGATTGGACGTAGGGGTACAATATAGAGGCCACCTCGGTCTCCGGACTTGACGCCCCCCGACTACTTTTTTGTGGAGATACCTTAAAAAAGAGGAGGCTGGCATTCTTTTTAATGTATTAAATGTTTTCCCACAGTATTTGGCCTACTGGCAGGAAGTAAATGGACAACATTTTAAACACTTTACTTAGTTTCATTAATTTATTGTTTGTTGTATTAGTTATTTCTTTTTTGAATTGTTTGTATTGTTTCCGTTGTTTTTACAACCTACTTTTAAAGAGACTCTCTTTTTTCCTTGCTAGTATTTTGGAAACAAGATGAGGAATTATTGTGCTTTCCGGTAGAAAGTACAGCATCCTTTACCTTTCCAGTTTCACGATTTTTTTTGTTAATTTTTTACTTACTGTAGATTTCGTTTTTGGATTTCTGTTAACATATTTATCTTTAAAAATGTTACAAACATTTTGCAGGTTTCACATTTTATCCCCATAACCCAGTATAATTAAAATTCTTTAGGTTTCAGTTAAACTGGCTAATATCCCTGGCTAATTAGCTAAAATTGCTAGCCAAAATAACAAATCTACAGTATAAACCCGGAAATATGGCTAAAGTAAGGAATTTGGCTATAGGTAATGGGGTAAAAATGGCCAATTGGCAATTATACGACCCCTTCATTTGATTTTATGGTTGGGTTTATTAGTTACTTTTTGATTTTAAAATCGAGTTTTTTTAGCTGAATTCTTTTTTCCCCAAGTTTGCCTAAATAATTTTTCATTTTTTGCCTTTTCTTCATTTATATGACAAATCATCAATTGTGTCAAATTATGTAGAAATAGTATTAACAGAGCCAATCAGTGTAAGAATTTATGAGCCAAGAGGAAATGCAAAGATAACAAATCATGGTTTGCTGGTTGGTAGGGACAAAAAACACTTGCACAGGAACTTTTACTGGTAAAAGAATCTAAGATAGGCATGTAAAACACGCGCCCCTTCTTGAATCTAAAAATTTCGTTTTCTACAAGTTTTTTTTTTTTTAGTTTGGAAATGTATTTTACTGAGAAAATTGATTAATGGGTCCATAACGTCAAAAAAACATGCATGAAAATACGTATTTATAGGTAGAAAGAATATGTTTGTTTAAAGTGGTCAAGTCATGGCTGCTAGGAAATTAGTTGAATTTATATTTTAATTATGGCGGATCATAAAAAGCTTTGGGCAGTTTTTTAAGCAAATATTTCTTGAAATTGGCCATTTTGCAACCAAATATTTATCAAATAGCAATAATTTTCAAATGTAGCCAGAATGTAGCAACATTTACTAAAATTTTGCCAATAAAAATGCCTACTTGGTTTGCCTTTAGTACTCGCTAAAAAATGGCTAATTTAAGACTCAGGAGTCTTCGTAACAAAATTAAACGACGATTACCCCAGGTCCGCGTTTTTCTATAATATGAATATTTAATTTTTTTATTAGACATTTTGTATGGTAAATAATTTATATTTCGTTTTTCTAAATAAATCTTCAGTTTGGTTTATTGGAAGTATAATTTTATAGGTTATAAACGTAAATTTGAAAATGTGGCATTTTTTTGACAATATTATAGCAAAAATAGGCGAAATAAAACTACCCAATTTTAGTTTAATTGTAAGACGAAAATATGATAATAAAAGCCATATTTTTTCCTCTAAATTTTTTTTGTCTTAAAAAGTCATAATCTGGCATTCTTATATTCTATAATTAAACTATTATATTCTATAATTAAACCTAAATACTTGCTAAAATATGTTTGGTTGGCATTTAGGAAAAATGCCTACTTATTGATTATATTCTGATTTCGATTTCTATTGATTAAAAATGCCATATTCTGGCATTTTAAACAGCTACGCTTAATACAATTTAACTTCAAAACTTACTTGAATATATCTGGTTATGTTGTAGCAACAAAATTGACAGATATTTCTACTTTTTGGCCATTCAATATTACAAAAAAAAGTTGGAGATTTAATTTGCCCATAAAAGATATTTTTTGGCCAAGTAATTATGCTATAGCTTATCTACATTAAAAACTGCTATTTTTGGAGCCAAAAAATCTAATTTGAAGAGGGCTTTCAAGGCTAGAAAACAAACCAAGAATCTGACAAATCTCTGGTTTTTATGTGTGTTTTATGGCTAACTGTTAGGCAAAAAAGCTCATCAGCTAATTTATGCTACTTGGCCTATATATATATATATATATATATATATATATATATATATATATATATATATATATATATATATATATGTATATATATATATATATATATATATATATATATATATATATATATATATATATATATATATATATATATATATATATATATATATATATATATACATATGTATATATGTGTATATCCCTAAAAATATGTGACGTCACGAAACTTATGATTCCCATCCCCTCTTTGTAACTAAAATTAAGAAATGGTCCGTCGAGCTGTACGGGGACAAGGCGGATAACTGCTCGGGGTGCCATCCAATTTCGCGACGTCACAGTTTGATCTGGTAATTAATTAGTACTTTTAAAATTCAGTAATGGTCCATCGAGCCGTACGTTTTTCATTTCTTATCAGCTTCATTTTTCTAAATATTCCCGTATCAGATAAAAATGATCGTAAAATACTGAAGATAACGTATTAGGATTACGGTTTTTGGAGTGGGAATAATAAAATTACCAGTACCTTTCTAGGAAGCGTACGACTGCTGAGGACATGTATAGAGTGACAGAATTAAACTTCTTTCATACTGCCTAGGCGTTATTTTAGGCAACAGACAAGCAAAAAGAGCGAAAATAAAAGAACCGCTTAAATTCAGCATCTCCGTAGAAAATCACCTGTAGAGATTTTTCGCGCAAGCGCTGGCGCTGTACTCTCGGAGTTCGTTGCTCACTTTACTTGTTTGTCTTTGAAAACTAACCAAACTAAGCAGATGTGTGTGTCGACTCAAGATATTTTGCGATAAAAATGTGAAGTACAATAGAACGTGCGTGTCAAAATTTGAGTGGTGTTTTTGTTGACATGTTTCGGACCGAAGTGTTATAGTTGGTACCTTTGCCCACGAGTGGGAAGTTTAAAAATCCGTGTTGAAACGAACGTTGCTTGTTGCTTCTTTGGAATTTGGTAGGCGTTATTTCGTTACCTCGAGTTTTGCATGATAAATGTGTACGTAACTAATAATTTTAACAAATTTCCTAGCTTTGTTCTTTGACCTGAATAATTTTCCTACGCGAATATCGACAGTTTTATTAAACAAACGCTCAGTTCTTAAAATGCAAAAATTATTTTTAGCGATGACAATATTGTTTAACTATTATTGCAGTTCCCTTAAGCGATCTGATCAGGTTTCTGAATACATAATCTAATTTTATTACCATATAATTCAAGTTAATAAGATGGTAATATGGAGTTAATGTCAAATTTCGGTTAAGAAACCACCTGTTGCTATAACGTCCTTGCCGTTCTTACGCATACATTTTACTGGCAATATTTTTTATTTACTTTTTAGTCAAATACAAATACCATGTGTAAATATTTGTTAACTAATTTTCAGTAACACACCTTGCAATTTTATAGCTCAAGAATGTTTTTAAATATGTATTTGCCATATAAAGATATACCAAAAAGGAATTGCCAAATAAGATAATTATAATTGTTTGTTAAACAATTTGTTCTTGAATTAGTCTTTGATAATTTTAATTGAGATGTATTTAGTTACTTATTTGTAGTTGTAGATGTAAATGTAATTTTATACAGCTTGTAAATTAATTTGTCCTGAGAGGTAGGTAATGCATTTCAATAAAAAAAATCAGTAAAATTCCTTTCTATTAAAAATATATATTTTTTCGCAACACTATGTACCTAAAACATTCCTAAAATGTTTTAGGGTATGTCAACCAAAAAAAATTAAGAAAAGGTCCATTTTTAGTGAAACTCCCAATACCAAATTAAACAGTTGGGACTTCTTTTTGTTCTGATCTATGTTAAAACATTTTTTTGCCACCGCCCCATAGTGGTTAACGAACTTTTGCTAGAATAATAAGGTTTTAAAATCTTATTACGTTATTTAATAGAAACCTAAAAAGACAAAGTTTTCAAAATGTTTTACAGTTTTGCTGACAATTGCGACGTTCAATGTACAAATTTCAAAAAAGATCCTTAAAACTACGGCAAATCTAGTACAACTCATTTGACTTTTTTTTTTAAATTTACCAATTTGTATATTGGTGTATACAGGGTGGCGCATCGAAAGCGAAATAGAGGCGTTTACGGGCAGCTCATAATTTTTTTTGGAAAACGCTCGGACCCGTCGATTTTGTTTTCAGGGGGACACTAAATTATCATAAAATCACGTTCATACCTGAAGCCCCCTAGGCGGGGGTGGCACCACCCTTAGAATCTGAAATGGAAGGGGGGTCGAGTGAAACCTTATTTTAAAGGTCTTTCGATTCCCTTCAAAATGATTGAAATATCATGTATTTTAGTTCAGTAGTTTTAGAGATTTATTGATTTAAAGCTTAAAGTAGCCTTTAATACATCAGATTTGCATGATAAATGTGTACGACAATATTGTTTAACTATTATTACAGTTCCCTTAAGCGACATGATCAGGTTTCTGAATACATAATCTAATTTTATTACCATATAATTTAAGTAAATAAGATGGTAATATGGAGTTAACGTCAAATTTCGATTAAGAAACCACCTGTTGCTATAACGTCCTTGCCGTTCTTACGCATACATTTTACTGGCAATATTTTTTATTTACTTTTTAGTAAAATACAAATACCATGTGTAAACATTTGTTAACTAATTTTTAGTAACACACCTTGCAATTTTATAGCTCAAGAATGTTTTTAAATATGTATTCGCCATATACCATACAGGAATTGCCAAATAAGATAATTATAATTGTTTTGTTAAACAATTTGTTCTTGAATTAGTCTTTGATAATTTTAATTGAGATGTATTTAGTTACTTATTTGTAGTTGTAGATGTAAATGTAATTTTATACAGCTTGTAAATTAATTTGTCCTGAGAGGTAGGTAATTCATTTCAATAAAAAAAATCAGTAAAATTCCTTTACCCGGAACTTCCTCCGTTTTTCGAAATGGTAACCCTACATTCAATAGAACCTCTTCGTCCAATCCATCGACCTGGAAACGTCTGATCTAAATATTGTCGAACAAATATTGCATAATGTGGCGGGGCACCGTCCTGTTGGAACATCAACCTATCCTCAACGTATCGCCGATCATTGTGATTTTCAATTATTGCTGTTAATGCTGGCTCTATGTCGTCTTGTAATAATTGTAAATACATGCCACCTGTCAAATTTCCAGGCAAGAAAAAAGGACCAACTATACGGTCGTCAAAAATACCAGCCGAAAAAAATGATAAATTCTGTGATTAGAATCGGTCAAATATCAGCAGTTGTGACGATTTACCATGCCGTTTAAGAAAAAAGAGAATTCATCAGAGAAACAAGTGTTGACTAGAAGGTTTTCATCGTTTATAATTCGTTCACTCATAACTTCACAATATTGTAATCGCCGATCAAAATCGTCCTCATGTATTTCTTCTTGCACAAGGTGTATTTTGTACGAATGGAAACTTAGGGCTTTAAGAATCCTTTGGATACAAACTAGTTTGTTTATAAATAATTTACCGTCAATAAGTATTAACAAAAATGCCTTGAAAATATCTCACAGACAATCAAACCATTCCAGTTTTATTTATTTTTAGGCTTTACATTTTATCCTTAAATAGCCGTAAAAGATAAAAATGCAAAAACTAAGAAAATAAAACTCTTCAGTCTATCTTTATGACACTTGCTGGCAAATTTCATGCTTTAATTGATCTCCACTAATCTAATGTATTAAAGTCGACTTTTAAATCAATAAATCTCTAAAACTACTAAACTAGAGTACATGCATTTTATTATCATTTTGAAGGAAATCGAAAGACCTTTAAAATGAGGTTTCACTAGACTTTCCATTTAAGATTTTAGGGGTGGCGCCACCCCCGCCTAGGGGGCTGCAGGTGTGAACGTGATTTAACGTGATTTTATCATTTAGTGTCCGAGCATTTTCAAAAAAAAATAATTAGCTGCCTGTAAATGCCTCTGTTTCGTTTTCGATACGCCACCCTGTATATATATATATATATATATATATATATATATATATATATATATATATATATATATATATTTGCAAAAATGGCCATCAATGCAAATTAAATGTAGGCGAAATAGTGAAACTCGTTTTTTGCGTTTTTCTCTAGTAAATTCTGAGATAATTAGTTCAAATTTACTACATGTATTGTTTTTAGGATCCTCTACAATAAAATATCAAAATTGTCCGTCTCAGTATACAGGGTGTTACATTTTTTGCATCACCTACCAGTTTATCTTACCCTGTACAATTTTGATATAAAATTTAAACTCTATTTTCATTTCTTTAGTTTTTTTAGTTGTTTACATTATTCTCGTATCTGCCAGCGTTTTCGATTTATTTGCAAATATTGCCATCGATATAAATTAAATGTAGGCGAAATAAAGCAAAAAGGGAAAAAAACTGTTTTATCAACGGACAGGATAATGATCAATCAGATAAAATTCTTAAAGTTGAATTAAAAATAAAACAAAATTATAAATGATGTTGAAAATGTCCTCCTCTTGCTAAAATGCAAGAATCAAGTCTTCGCCTCACCGACAGACTGTCAAATATTCCAGGAGTATGCGAATAATGTCACACGAAGTCAATATTCTGTTTCTTAAATCTTCTTCTGTCTGGATTGGGGTCTGATACACCAACGTTTTCAGGTGCCCCCAAAAAAAAACAAGGCTATTCAGATCTGGAAATCTAGTGGGCCATGGCTGAAGTCCCCCTCGCCCTATCCAACGGTTGTTAAAATTTTGATTTAGGAACTCCCTCACCTCTAAGCTGAAATGCGCTTTCTAAGAAGAATTGGTGTTCTAGCAATATTGGGATTTGAAACATTGACGATAATAACGTAGCCTTGCTAGTAGAAAAAAATGGCCCTATAAAAAAATCTTCAATAATGCCGGCCCACACATTTACTGAAAATTGCTGCTGGAAATTATTTCCGCGTTTCAAATGCAGATTTTCTTCTGCCCAAAAATGATTGTTATGAAAATTATTTATGGCATTCCTTAAAAAACTTGCCCCATCCCTAAATATAATCGTGTTTCCAAATAATGGATTTTGGGCTAGCATTTGTAGCACCCACTGGCAAAAATTGAACTCTTTGGATGTAGTAAGGATTTTTCTCGTACAGGTAGCAAAATCATTTCACGCATTCAGGTTTGCTTCCTCGACTTCAGAAGTCCTAACCGTCCTATTTGCTCCTGCTAAATGAGTGTATTTCTTGAATGATCCATTTTCACATAGCCGATTATGTAGCTTTGTAAATGTTTGTCGATTGGGCGCCCTTCGATTTGAATAGAGTCGTCTGGCTTCATAACAATTGCCATTGGCAAGTCTATAAATGAAATACATTTCTGCATATTCTTGAATTCAACCATCATTAAACAACTCGAAACAACTACGGAAACGTCAAACAAAAAAAATTATCTGTTACAAAATGTCAGATTAAAAAATAGAATTAACAAATACTTACTAGTTTTTTTCCAGTTTCATTATTTCGCCTACATTTAATCTGCATCAATGGCAATTTTTGCAAATATGTCGAAAACTCTGACAGGTACGAGAATAATTCAAAATACTAAAGAGCGAAAAAAATTGACGAAGAGTTTAAATTTTATATCAGAATTTATACAGGGTGACCCAAAAAAAATGTTCCGAAAGATAAACTTGTAGGTGATGTTTGAGTGATGAAATTTGTAACATCCTGTATACTGAGACCGACAATTTTGATATTTTATTGTAGAGGCTCTTGAAAACAATACATGTAATGTATAAATTTGAACTAATTATCTAAGAATTTACTGGAGAAAAACGCAAAAAACGAGAAAAAAAATGAAACTTTGACACCCTGTATAACGAAAATGATGCGTTTCTGACCTTGTATATGTAACTGACTTTTCCCTGTAAATTTTGAACTGCTTAAGATTTTTAAATACGGTTTTTATAGTTGCATGTAACTTTTAGTGGAGTAAATAATAAATAAATAAATAAATAAATGCTTTATTGTCAAAAAAATTTTACAATTTTGTGGACAAAGCTGTTGTAAAAAAAAAAAATAGTTTACAAACATCAAAATTAGCAAACAAAACAAAACAAAAACACATCATAAATATTATAGAAAAATAATATTTAAATCAAGAATTTAGAATATTAATATAATAGAATCCTAAAAGAAGTACATTAGAAATGTACTTTGTCAGTCGTACTATGTTATAAACATTTTCATAAATATAATGTAAAAAAAATAAAAAAGCAAAGTAAAAAATAAAAAATAAAAAAGTACGAAACAATTAAAAAAATACATATACAAAATTCGGTAAAAATGGTTGGTAATGGCAACTATCACACTAGGGGTTCATAAGGATAAATTTATGTATTGTAAAACTCGTTCACGGTGTAGAAGGCGCTTTCCAGTAAGAATGATTTCAAAGCCTTGCGAAATGAAGTCAGAGATATTATGGATTTGATGTTAAATGGCAGGTGATTATGCATTTTTTTTGCATTGTAGATTACTGATCTTTTAATTAACTCTGAGTGTGGGGTTGGAAGATAGAGATCGTGCTCAGTGTTTCTGAGAGGGTAGTTGTGAGAAGGTCTCTCTAATAGAGCAGGTGCATGCTTACGAATTAAGCAAACCGATTCCAAAATGAATAAGCAAGGAAGGGTTAGTATTTTATATCTTTTAAAGAAATCTCGGCAGTGAGTTCTACTGTTAAGTCTCAGTAGGTAACGAACAGCTCTTTTTTGTAGTATAAAAATTCGATCAAATTGAGTCGCACAACATGTACCCCAGAATGGCATAGCATATCTGAGGTGCGACTCAACAAGAGCAAAATAAACAGTTCTAGAGATAGAAAAGCTAAGCTCCTCGGAAACAGATCTTAACGCAAAGCAAGCAGAACCCAACTTCCTTGATAAAGCGTCGATATGTGGATCCCATTTTAAAGAATCATCTACAAGAAGCCCTAGAAATTTTACAGAGTTTACGACATCAATAGTGGTGCCATTAAGGTCAAAAGGTTGCAGCGTGTTTTTATAAGACAAGACTTTCGTTTTAGAGATGTTCAAACATAGGAGATTAGAATCGCACCAGGATTTAATGGTGATTAGGTCATTAGATACAATCCTATGTAGGTCCGTGACATCTGGGTGGCTCCACGTAAAGCTGGTATCGTCCGCAAAGAGACATATTTTTCCACTAATGTTTAAATTAGCCATGTCGTTTATGAACAGAAGAAACAAGATAGGGCCTAGTACCGAGCCTTGAGGCACTCCATATTCCATTGGCCTACAAGAAGACATCCTGTTATCAACTTTCACAACTTGATTTCTGTTGCTAAGATATGACTTAAACCAATCGAGAGGAGCCCCTCTAAATCCATAGTACTGCAGCTTGTTAGTTAATATATTATGATTCACACAATCGAAAGCTTTGGAAAAATCACAGAAAATTGTTGCCGTAGCGTGATGGTTGTTTAGGCTGGAGTAAACTCTATTAAGAAAGGAAAACATGGCATCGCTTGTGCATTTGTTACTTAAAAATCCAAATTGATGTTTTGTAAGTATTTCATATCTAGACAGAAATGATAAAAGTAATTTATTTAAGAAAAATATTTTGACAGCTGTCAAAAAAACTATATTTTTCCCGTAACTTCTAAACTACTTAAAATTTTTAAATACAGTTTTTATAGTTCCATGTAATTTTTTGTGGTGTAATTATTTTGTTTTTTCGAAGTAACTTTTGAACTCCTTAAAAAGTTTTAATATGGGTTTCACCGTTTCTTGCAACTTTTCGTGTCGTAATTTAGAAAATATTTTGACAGGTGTCAAAAATATAAATATCGAATAATATCGAGGGTTGTAACCCTAGGCTTATGGTCTACAAAAAATATAATAAAAAAAACAACATAAAAAGATAGACAAAACGTCGCAACCTGGCAAATAGCTTGTTTCAATTGAAGCCGGAAGAAGGGGAATATTCGTCTCGATCTCTCTACATTTTTTCACCATCACATGATGCCACCTGGTCACAAAAGATTAAAGGAGTCATTGCAGCAATAGTTGAACAATTTACTTTGTCCAGTACTTTTAAAGTAAGTAAATATGACTTGTCCCTTTCTTCTTCCACTCCCAATACAGCAACAACAAAATTAGCGACACATATACTTTTATTTGCCACTTTCTTTCGCAATGCATTAATTGAATTGGTATATAAATCGGGCATATAGTTTTTTCTTAAAGTGGATTCATGTGGAATCGACGTCAACTCTTCAGAATAGCATTGCTCAGTTCAATGGAATATCTGCGCTGATAAAGGCCTTGCATAAGTCTTCATAAAATCTTTAAGATAAAAACATAGGTAAATTTCCTTTACCCTGAACTTCCCTCGTTATGAAACTTTCCTTTTATTTGAAATAGTGAAGTGTGATCCAGTTTAGTTCAGTACATATTTATTTAGTAACACATATAATATGTTTTCAAACATTTTTATTGGGCGCCATTTTGTTCCATCATACTAGATTCCTACTGATATTTTAGCAGTTTCTACCTTTGGCACACTTAATTTTCAGGCATAATTTAAAATAAATTCAATAAGCAGTTTTTACGTTGACACACACCGCCATTTTTTTACGTCATATTGAATTCCTACCAGTTTACCCCTCTATGACATTTAAACATTAAATGGCAGTCATATTTAAAAATTATTTGGCAGTCATTTTATTGAGCCATCGTGGATTCGTACCACAAGTTTACCAGTTAATCTCAATATCACACTAAATATTTGCACAAAATTTGAAATTAATCCGATGAGATTTCACTAAGCGGCCATTTTGATTCACTATATTGGATTTTTGCCAAAATGTTACCAAGTCACCCCCATATGATCCTTAATTTTTGACCAACGTTTGACATCTATTGGGTAAGTAGTTTTTTAGCTATACCGCGAACATACAGGCAGACCGACGGATTTGAGGAAACACGTTTTTCGGCATCTAGGGTCCCTGAAATGGGAAGATCTGAAAAAATCTCAGAGGGTGATTTTTTTCACGATTACAATACTTCCCTTTTACGAGGGAAGTAAAAGCAATTGTGTTAATTATCATGTTTTGTCACGCACCTATCAATATAAATTTCAAATAGGCATGTGACATACAAAGGATACGAAATGTTAGTTAGTATATTCGTCCAACCGGTATATCGTTATTTGGGATGTTAATCAAGGTAAATTAGTACAATTTTCACTTTATATAAGCAGTTGATTGATGTAATTCTGCAGGAGGAAGTGTTTTTTTCCTAAATTAAATGTTTTCTCAGGCTCAATAATGTTTTAATTTCCTGTGCCTTTGAAATCTCTAAATTAGATCTGCACTGCCAAGAGTTTTTATTAAAAAAACATTGTCTGTTCGCTCATTAGATAAACTTAAAATAGCTTCAGTTGAATGACACGTACATTTAAATGAGTGAAAACTACGGCTTATTCTTCTGAAATAACAGGAAAAACGAATAAAGAAAAAAAAGACTTTTTCGGTTAAATTAGTCAGTGTGGTTTCTTAGAAGGCAAGGATTTTAAATTTAGATGCAGTGAATTTTGTAATTTATTTTTCTTTTCATATCTCTCCAAGTCTGACAAAGCTTTCTGGCAGATGGTCGGTTTGTCTTTTTTTACTTTCCCCGTTGTAATTTGTTTTTCTGGATTAATATGATAATTTTGTCATATTTTTAGTAAAACTTCAATTAAAAACGCAATAACTTCAGACATAGGTGAAGTTGAGTATTTAGAAAATGAAGTAGACTCTGTAACGCTTGGTAAACATCCCTTGCCAAATTAATCAGAACAAAAAAAATAATTACCGATGTCAATAAACCTTAGGTAACAAACCTGATAAATTATAACATTTCTATGTCTTTTAATATATCGTTCTTTTTACTTTTTTACTTCCCTTGTAAAAGGGAAGTATTGTAATCGTGAAAAAAACACCTTTCGAGATTCTTTCAGAGCTTTACGTTTCTGGGTCCCTAGATGCCGTCGGTCTGTCTGTGGGTTGGCGGCATAGCTAAAAAACTACTGATCCGATTGACTTTTGGTAAAAAATTAAGGGTCATATGGAGATGACATGGTAATATTTTGATAAAATTCCAGTATGGCAAAACAAAATGGCGGCCTAGTGAAAGGTTAAAAAATTATTACTAAAAAACTGCTTATCCAATGTATTTTGAATTTTGCACAAAAAACAAGTATTATGTAGGCATCAATTGTAGTATAGAGATAAACTAAGAAAAATGTGATACTAATTCAAAATGACGACCTAATAAAATATTTGCAATCGGGGAAAAATCATCCTCTCATGTTTTACACATTTTCAGGTTTTAGTGTATATGTTTTATCAAATCTGTCGGTCCGACTGTCGGTTTGTCTGTCTGTCTGACAGTTCGCGGCATACTCATCAGATTGGCTTCGAATTTTAGTCAAAAATGAAGGGTCATATTGGGATGACCTGGTAACATTTTGGTCAAAATCCAATATGCCGGAACAAGATGGTGGACTAGTGAAACGGTAAAAAAACTAATTATCCAATTTCTTCAAATTTTGCACAAAAATCAAGTGCTACATAGGAATGAACTGGTAATATTTTGGTATGAATATAATATAGCAAAACAAAATGGGGGCTTAATAAAAGAAAACTCCTCATTAGATTAATTTCAAATTTTGCGCAAGCATTAAGAGTGATATAGAGATAAACTGGTAAAGTTGTGGTACGAATTCAAGATGGCGGAACCAAATGGCAGCCAAATATTTTTTTTAATCAACGTAAAAAAATCTTATTCAATTAAATTTAAATTTTCAAAAAAAATTAAATGTAATATAGGAAAAAACTGGTAAGAATTCAACATATCATATCAAAATGGTAGTATGTATTAATGTAAAAACTACTTATTGAATTTATTTTAAATTAGGCCCAAAAATGCGGCATAGGTAGAAACTGGTAAAATATTGGGAAGAACCAATACGATGGAACAAAATGGAGCCCCAAAAAACTAAATTGGGCCACACTTCACTATTCCTAATAAAAGAAAAGATTCATTTTGCTTTACTATATTTATCGCAAATTGTTAACAGTTCATTCCTACGTAACACGTACGATTTTTTATATATTACTAGATTATCCCCCATATGACCCCTGATAAGTAGATTTTAAGCTATGTGGCGAACTGACAGATAGACAGAACAACCGACAGACGGAATTGATAAAACATACCTAAGCCTGAAGATCTGTAAGAAACCTGGGAGGGTGATTTTATCCACGATTAGAATACTTCCCTTTTACGAGGGAAGTGATTATAAAGAATGATGGTTTTGGGACATTTTTTTCCAAATAATAAAAAAAAAAAATAACCAGTTTTGATATAAAGTTATGATTTAGTCAATGGAGGATTAAGCACTTAAAAGGCCACAGGCACACTCTTGGTTTTGGAGGCCCCTCCTACCAGTGATGGTAATGGTAAACGGAAAGGGTCGCTAGGTCAGTGCCTATTGTGCCTAATGGGTAAGCCGGCACTGGATTTAGTATCTGAGATCAAATGTAAATGTTATTATTTTAAAAAAATATGTTCCAAAATAATCATTGATAAAATGCATTATTCTACTAAGAGATATGCTATATCTTAGAAACTAATATAGCCATCAATTTAGTGCAAATAAAAAAAAGCTCCTAGAAATAGACGTAGATTTTTCAACGTTGCTGCAATTGTTTTGATGTTTCCTGGAGTCGCGAACGCAGCTATGTTAATGACAGCGTCAATTTTGTCTTAGCTCTTAATTTTTTTGGGGCCTTGAGCTTAACTCATTTAGCCACGAAAAACAAAATTAATTGTATCTAAATTATCTAAAAAAGTCATACATTTCGGAAGGTTCTTAGGTTGATTATTATAAACAATAATACGACAGAAATGTAACAAAATTAAAATCTTTGATCCCTAAGGAACCTAAACAATTAAAGAGAAAGCATAAAGGCAAAGGGCATTTGGACAGGGACACACACTTCTCGTCCTAGGGCCTGTGCAAGACAATTTTTAAATAACCACAAAACACAGGAGGGCCCGGATAGGTAGGTTGAAAAACATTTAAGGAAAGGAAGCAACATTTTTTTAGTCGTTATTTGCGTTCATTTTGTATTGAAAATTCAATGCGTTTAATACATTACTTATTAATGTAATCTTGTGACAAATAAATAATTGCCTCCTTAGAAAAAATTGAGTCCTAACTTTAGGAAGTGTAATATTTCGATGATCTCTCAAATCTTTTATGCACTTATAAGACATCACTATACTGGAAATTTTACGCTCTTTCCAAAAATCGAAAAACCCAATATGGCGGTCATAAGAAAAATGAAAGTTGAGGCGGGTTGCGGGGTAACAAAAGAAGACGGACACATGTCGTACACGCCATCTTATTCGTCTTAAAAAAAGTGTCCGAATAGTGTCAAATTTTGACAGCTGTCAAATTTACCGTTTTTGTTCGCCGATATTTCCAAACCCAATTGACCGATCGTAAATCTGAAGGCGGATATCGAATGCGCTAAGTTTCCTCAACAACTTTTCTCATTTAACATTTGCTGTAGGTATAATAGGAGCCGATATCCCTATATAGAGCGAATCTGGGACACACTGTATAGGTGGGATGGGGGGGAGCGTCCGCCTCCATATTTTATTCTGTTGGGAAAATCTTATGTTATGTTGTAATTATTTCATTTGTCAATACATTTTTAAAATAAAACACAATATGAATGATACTAACAAGGGCGGACTTGTTCGCTAGTATTTTTTTTTAGTTTTCGGTTGGGTTTTTTTCACTTACCCCCCCTCCCCTAATTTTCTCTTCGGTGCGTCCCTGGCTATACTGAAACCATTTTCTGGAAAGTATCTATTACAAATATACATAATATGATTTAGATCAGTTTTACTTGTTAACATATGTTTTTGTTTGAAATAAAAGCATAAGTCATCAGCAAACTACAATACAGTAGTAAAAATTACTATTATTTTTATGATACTAAGAATAAATGCTATTATGAAGTCTCGTATACCCCTAAAATGTAGTCATAATAACTTCACAAAAGCGATAAAGTCAGAATTCTATCAGAGTCAAAGAACAGAAGTTCTGACTTACGCGTAGATTAGAATTTTGAAAAGTATTTCGTTAAAGTTCATTCACGTCATATCCCTTAAAAAACTAATAAACTAAAACTCGTTACTGCATATAAACGAAACATATTAGGAGGTTCGCTGCGTTTAAGTATCTGTCTGCCTTCATAATGCGTTAAATACCTTTTATCTAATCGAACACTCTGATTATATAAATTACTTAATGTATTCAACACTTCTAAGCCCGTTTTGGTGACGAATAGTGTTTGAATATTAGAACTGAATCGATAATTATTTTGCCCATTTTTGAACATCCCAAGCATTAATTAATAAACAAATGCAGCCAGTTTTATTATTGCAAAATTATAGACTTTGACGTTTACTGTTTTATTATTTCAGTGCAAGCTAATTCTAATTGAGGCACAGAATGTCCTATTCAAGATATAAATCGAACATATCACCAATCAGGACTCCCGAAAATGGTAAGTTTTTAAACGAATTATTGCAATATATCTTAAATCAGTAATCAGCTTAATAATAACTGTCTAAAATTCGATGATAATTTCGTATTCAATAAAAGCCTGTTTAAATAAAAAGATGGCATTTAGATTGTCTCATTGTAATAATAAAGGTCACTGGGGAAGCAAATAATTTCCTATATTTGGATTACAATGCCGTTATTTTATACAATGTGGATTTATGTAATAAGTGATAAGCTTTTATTTACTTTAGTTCGTGTGTCTGCAAACATGTACGTTCTTTTATCTGTTTGAGCATGACCCAATAACATTCTAAGAAAAGAATGGGAATCTCTTAGAAAAAGTGTTAAAACGATTTGACTTCCTCATCTCTTGTCCATATATTTTAATATGAAAGAATATTTTAGCGTCTTATTTATTTGCCTTTTTTTGGTGGAGCAATATTTTGGAGTAGTGCGCTTTTTATTTCCCTCGTAAAAGGGAAGTATTATAATCGTGAAAAAATCATCCTCCGACATTTTTTCAGATCTTTACGTCTATCTGCATAGCTAATGGGGATGACCTGGTAACATTTGGTAAAAATCCAACACGTAAAACAAAATGGTGGCCTAGTAAAATGTTAAAAAAGTGATTACTAAAAAACTAATTATCCAATTTTTCTCAAATTTTGCATAAAAATCAAATATAATGTAGGAATCAATTGGTAAAATTTTGCTATGAATCCAGAATGGCGGAACAAAATGGCGCCCTAATAAAATATCTTAAAAATCAGCCTGAAAAACTACTTAATGAACTGATTTCAAGTTGTGTGCCATAACCATCAAGTGTTACATAAGAATGAACTGGTAACATTTTGGTATGAATGTAAGATCTTATCTTTAAATTCTCTTGAAGTTCAGGTCTACTCTTTGTGCTTTAGAATTAGAAAAATGCTGAATGACACGTTCGTTAAAATTGCACACACATTCCTTTTACAAAACGATTTCTGGATACTTAACATTGCTAAAGCGAATAGTCTATCTTGGCCCAACTCCTCAACAAAATTTATAAGCCCCCGAAAAACCTCTGGATTTTCAGACAAAGCCGTTTCATCATGGCCACGTAGTGCCAGCTCGAATGCCCCACAAAATTTTACACAATCTATAAATTTGTTTAAAATATAACGAATTTTGGATACATTTTCATTAAAATCTCTAAGGGATTTTCTATAAGCTGTGTCTAGCTGAGTGCGAATATCAACACTTCCGACCGTAGCATAGTTCACTGAACATTTCATGTGATCTGCATAAAACGCATGCTTTATTTATTTTTTCTTTTGAGTGCTTTAAGTCTTTAACACCAACTTTGCACCATAATGAGTCCGACGAGTCCTTACAAAACAACAAACAAACATAACAGTAAAATGAGTTAGAGACTTCACAACCACATATCCAGTTAGCTAAATTAGGGGTTCGCGAGACCGAGACCGAGACTGAATCAGTCTCGGTCTCGGTGGCCTCGAAAACAAAATTTTAAAAATAATAATTGTTCGCCGAAATGTTATTTAGACAAAAGTACATGGAAGCCTAGGTTCGAAACCCAGAGTTTTTTCAATCTTAAAAATTTATTGTAAAAAAACCATGACATTTCGAAAGATATACAAATGGAATAAGATATATTAAACACAAAATAAGGACACACTGTATAATGCTGCCGAACTCATGCAAGCAACGTGCTGGGCATTCTAGGGACAGACGTTATAATTCAATAGGTCAAAAACGATCAATGACCAAGTAAAGCACCCTTAGGTATTCTGTAAACTTTGCTATTTTGAACCAAACTTTTATTACTTTGATGCGTATTTACTTTCTTAACCAGGACCGCTCTTAGGGGTCTACTTGTGAATCAACTATCTTTGTTCTTTGGTAAATTAACTATAAATTTTAAAAGTGGAATAGATTTTAAAAGTACCTTTTTTTATTAAACAAATATCTACTTGTTCAAATTTTTCGCCTGAAAGATCAATCTATAGCCTTTTTTGAGAAAATGTACAGGGATAAATATCATATTGTGCTTGCTGAATGACCAATAATATCAAATTCCTCAAGCAATAATAACTATGACATCGATTATACATCACTATTTGAAAAAAAAGTGATTCCGAAAATTGGAGAAAATAAATAATAGAATATTTGCAATTAAAGCGCGCTCCAAAGTGTACAGATATTTTAGAATGGTGGCAAGGACACGATAAACAATTTCCAAATATAGCGAAAATGGCAAAAGATCTTTTGTCTATACAGGCGACCTCTGTAGCAGTAGAGCGTTTATTTTCATAAACAGGGTTAATTAATACAAAACTAAGAACTATGTTAAATGAAAAGTATAAAAGTAACTTGAAAAATGAAATTATAAAATATTAGTTTAAATTTTCTGTAATATTTTTAGGTTTATTATATAAGCTGAAATAAAATCTAAAAAAATAATGCTTATAATGTATGTTTAGAAATTTAAATGTGATATACTGTTGACTAGTTTATATCATTTGTTATGATAGAACAATTCTTTTGTATTTTGATCGATGCTTATAATGTATGTTTAGTTATTTTTTAAGCGTAATAGTTGAATTAGCTTTATTGATCATCTATTTAAAATCCTAAGCCAAATTCTACTTTGTGTTTTGTTTGTTCAAAATCTTGTCAGTATGTATATGTATTATTTTTATTATACAAATATAGTTAAAAATTTTATATCGTCCAATATTTTCAAATACAAGCAAAATCAATATAAAAATATTGTTCTATAAAACACGTACCTATTTAATTAGCAAGCCATCGAAGCGATTAAAGATGAAAATGTTCACTGATTTTTTTTAACAATTTTTTGTTAAATTTTTTTTATGTCGGAAAATTTTTAAACAAAAATCACCACAATTACTACGTCTGTTGGAGACTTTACCGTATCTATACTATATAAGAATATGATATTGCGATGTTTTTAGTTGTTGCAGTCTATTAGTTATTAATTATTGAACCAAAAAACTAGAAATTTTTGGATTTAGTTACTTTCAATAATTAAACATACAAACCGACTATAAATTTATAAAGATCACAATATTAAAATCCTATATAGTATAGTTGTGATAAAGTGTCTCTCTTTGAGAACAGGGTAGCAATTTACGGTTTTCGACATGTGAAGTTGAATTTCGCTACTAGAATTTCTAAATTTGGGGAATTCTCTTTTTATGGTTATTTATATCGTATTTATATGTCTATTTCACTACTTTCGTTGATATAAGAACATATACAATGCTAGTATAATATAATTGATTATAGAAAAATTATTTTTTGCATCATTAGTTTATTATATTTAGTTTGCAGCATTAATTTGCCTCCAAACATATATTTCTTGAATTATTTTGTCAAAACAAATAATTTACGAACATTAGTTATTTTGGTACTTCACTTTGAGATCGAGACCGATAGTCTTGATAGGTAAGTCTCAGTATCGGTCTCGGTCTCGAACAGCAAGTCTCGGTCTCGGTCTCGAAATCCTTTGAGAACGAGACTAGACTCGTGGTCTCGCGAACCCCTAAGCTAAATCGTACATAATTTTGCGAAAGTTTTGATGAACCTCTTTATTTCTGTCTTTACTAGTTTGTCGTATACTAAGTTCTGGCAAGTTGCGACCACTTGTCTTGAATTGGGTTATTTTCTCAAAATCAAGTTCGTTAGCACTCTTTAGTTGTTTAATTTTTTGCACTACCGACATTTTATTTCATCTACATTCACAACTCAAACATAGACCACCTTGAAATTGGTTATTTTTGCAAAATTAAGTTCGTAACACTTTTTAGTTGTTTATTTTTTTGCACTAGTCACTACCATCATTTTATTTCCTGTATATTTCCATATTTCACACA
Source organism: Kuschelorhynchus macadamiae (assembly GCA_030620095.1). NCBI lineage: Eukaryota > Metazoa > Arthropoda > Insecta > Coleoptera > Curculionidae > Kuschelorhynchus > Kuschelorhynchus macadamiae. Next base: position 730,881 of record JAUTXW010001557.1, read on the forward strand.
TGGATCATAAAAATAAAAAAATATATATTACAAAAAACAGTATATAAATCAATTTTTATCGATTAAAAAGTCCTCTGAACAACTGAACTTCCGCATGCCGACGTGAAGCCGCGACCGATCGATCGAATTATACGAAGAGACCGGTTGATGACTCAAATCTGCTATCACGTTCGGCTGCCGCTCGGTAGCTGTGAAATCTTCAAGTACTTTCGTCAAGCTTTAAGGTACTCAGGGCAATTCGGACTACCCAGCCTAGCTTAGTATAGCGTATTTTATTATGCCTAAGGAACGCAACGAGACCATTCAAACCGCCGCGCCGTGCGTGGCTAATAGTGTAGCGTATTTAACTTTTCCCAAGGTTCGTGTTTTATTACAACTATTAGGAGGGATGGTCAAACGAATACTTTATTGGCTGAAATATTTTTGGGGGGTCATTGACCAAATAACCCTATGGAAGAGTCGCCACTGGTCATATTTGCGATGTGTAAATGAACCTTGTTCACCAAGTCTTCTATAAACACTCACAAAGGTTTGAGCATGAGGAACATTTCGATCAGGGGTTGCTTGTTTGTAAAGCCGACGTGCTTCTTCTGCGTTTCCATTTGCTCTCCCATAGCAAAAATGCATGTCCCGATATTCTACATTCGAATATTGATAAGCCATTTTATAAATAATAAATTACTTATGTTGAACATTTAGACAAGTTTTTCGAACTGAAAAATAGACTAAATGTCAAATTTCGTTTCTACTGGTATTAATAAAAGTACCTTGACTATGACATTTAAATCATAATAATTTAATTGAATAAAACTTTAATATCGATTTGCGGCTAAACGGTATGATTTATCGATTTGAAGCAAGAGTACATTATTTGAAGCACATTCCATCGGCTTAAAGATGAAAACTCAATTTTGATAATTCCTTTCAAAATAAAAAAGTTTTCACGGAACTAAGTTTTCAATTTTAGGTAAAGTGCCCTCTCGTGGCAACTTAAATAAACATTTTTACCTTTGGATAAGAGCGTCCATTACCTTAAACTTATGTGTCAAATATCGAGTTGATCCATAAAGAAATAAATGAAATATTCCCAAAATTTAAAATTAAAAATGCAACTTTGATCAGTCGTTACTGGGAAACCATTGAGATTTTGATATTTTCTTGACTTGCTACCATTATTTTTTCATGTAGAATCACGGCTTTAAGTTTCCTTACGTTGTTCCCGAACACTTTGTAGAGATAAACTGGTAAAGTTGTTTTAAAAAATCAACGTAAAAAAATCTTTACTTAATCGACTTCAAATTTTGCAGAAAAATTAAATGTAATATAGGAACAAACTAGTAAAAATTCAAATGTGTGTCAATGTAAAAACTACTTATTGAATTTATTTTAAACTAGCTGACCCCGCAGACCTTGTTCTACCTTTTGTGTTAGATGGCGCGATGAGTTTCCAGTGGAATTATAAGAACATAAGGCGCATTCACCACAATGTCCAGAAATGTTATTGAAGGAAAACATACTAGTTTTATAGGAAAAGTACACAATAAAACAATACAGTGAATAGTGTTGAAAGGTCTCGGTAAAAAATCTGGCTTAGTGTTTTAAATATTGGTAGGAATCCAACATGATGAAACAAAAGGGCGCCCAATAAAAATGTTTGAAAAGACAGTATATATGTGTTCCTAAATAACTATGTACTAAGCTAAATTGGGTCACATTTCACTATTCCTTAACAAACATCCTGCCTCTCCTCTACTTTAAAACTATGTACTCGGGTGGCTAGTTTTCTTTCTAACAGAAGTATTTTCTTTGAGGTTGATAGTCATTCATCTGACTCTTACAAAATCAACGTAGGCATTCCGCAGGGTTCAGTGCCTTATGCCGGTTTTGGTTCAGTGTTAACGTCTATCCTATTCCTCCTGCACATCAATGATCGGCCTTAATCTGCCAGCAATCTTATTTATGCCTATGCTGATGATAGTACATTCCACTGTAACATACAATTTAGTAAAATTTTACTGTTTTTTCAAATATTTATAATGGACATCATCGCCATATTGGAGTCCTACTAATATTTGACCAGTTTCTACCTATACCAAACTCGATTCATGAGCATAAATTAAATTAAATTGAATAAGCAGTTTTTACATTGACACACACCGCTATATAATTCCGTCATGTTGAATTCGTACCAGTTTCCACTTTCCCTATATCTCATTTGATTTTTCTGCAAAATTTAAAGTCAATTGAATAAGAATTTTTTTTTTATTTGAAGATATGTAAAAACCTTTTTTCACGATTACAAACATTTTATTTCGCAACCATTTTGTTCGGTCATCTTGATTATGTACCAGTTTTACTAGTTCTTACTCCCGTAAAAGTTACATCGAATTTTAAAAACCGTGTTTAAAAAATTTAAGCAGTTTAAAAGTTAAGGAAAAAAATTTTTTTTTTCTGCAAAATTCACCTCGTAATGGCAACTCCCGTATATATTTCAAGACCCTTCCTAAACCGTCCATTATGCGTATCTTTTTGAGTACTTTCCGACGCCGTAACCAGTTTTCCGACCAAACGCCTACTTTTTTATTTGAAAAAAAAAAATCTCTTTAACGCGTAAATGCACAAATATAAATCGAAGCGATACAAAATATCAGCGAAATATTTGCTTTAAACAAACCAAAACTCAGCCGTGGCATCTATCACAACTAACATGTCAAATATCTCTGTAAATTTTATTATCATCCTAGGCCAAGGCCACCTCTCATTTCGCGTCATTTATGGATCGGTACCTATAGATTTTTGCCCGATATGTGCACTTTTTTCTTTAAATGGAATTTTCCCCATTTGCTGAGTAGTTAGAGGGAAATGTTGGCAGAGCTTTTTTATAGCCTAATAAATGCTCTATCCGCGGGCCCAAAAATAATTTCAATTACTATTCGCACTAAGCGGCAAAATGAGGTTAAAGTTGGAATTCAAATTATCAACTTTAAAAAATTGCAGTAATTTAACCGTTAAAGTTATAAACTCGAAATTTGGTCACGGTCTATAATGATATATTAGTTTCCTTGTAATACAGGATAATGTTAAAAAATGTACCCATTCTTGCGAACTTTGGTGCAAACTTCACCCTGTATATAATCCCAGACCCTTCCTAAATAGTCCATTTTGTGTAGGTTTTTAAGCACTTTCTGGTGCCGAAATTAGTTTTCTGACGAGATGCCTACTTTTTTTATAAAAAAGTGCCTATTATGACTTTTTCGAAAAATTTCCGTTTTTCTTAAAAATTTATATTTTCTCGCCATTTTTCCGACAGAGATGCATTTAGGTTTTTGTTCTCCTAGATATTTCCTATCAAAAACTTCTCTTGAAAAATTTCGATAGGATTTACTTTGAGATATAACCGCCCCAAAACACCCTTTTTTCGAACGAAAAAAAATTCGTAAAATCGTCATACAAAATTGAAACCCCAGCCAAAAACAATAGGGTTCTGTAAGACCAGAGGAACCATCGTTTCGTCAGGAAATAATTAAAATTGCGCCCTCAGTCCTGTTAAATCGAAGTTGACTTTTTTGATCAACTTTGTAGCACCATATCTTCGGTATCAAAGGTGGTACAGAAAAATGTTTCAAACAAATCTCGAGATCCACGTCTCCTCTAAAAATACATATCAAATTCAATGTCCTATCTCTAATAGTTTCCGAGATATGCCAGCCAAAAGGTCGAAAAATACGCTTCGGCCTCGTTTGTTAAAAAGAAAATAAAAAGTGACGTTAAGTTTTCGCGTATCGACTCTTTTAAAACAATATTAATGATCGTTAAAAAATGCCAGTGGTGGGCAAGCACGCATACAACTCCTATCAAAAAAATTAATTGATACGCCTATATTATCTCTCCAGATTAGAATAATAAACGAGATGTAGGTGGCACACAGTTAGAAAGCGTGCATGCGAAACATTCAGACTGTTTACAAGTGAGCATACAAATGTATGTTGATTACAATAATGAATACCACAGTGCTGTGTTTGGTACGTTGATCAGTTATTTGATTAAAAGTCCTACGATATAATTTGAATAAAAATGTGGTGCAATGAATTTGTAGGTTGTGTAAAGTTGGAGCTCTGTGAAGTTCAGAGTAATGCAATGTTTTAATATGGAACAATTATTGTTTGTATGGAATATTTTTTTAGAAATTGTCAAAATGCGCAAAATATTATCGCAAACGGTACTTAAGATAAAGTTTATCTGAATTATCTGATACCCTGCACTTAACATTGTATTATTGTTTTTTATTTTTATCCCAAATTTGCTACGAGAGGTAGTGTTTATGATTTTTAGGTAAACTGGGGTTAAACTAGGTATTAAAACTTGTAATTCTCCACTATAATATTAATACAAGAAACAGCGCCATTTTTTTTTCCATAAAAAATCGGTACATTTTCTTTACTTGGAGTGTGCCCCAATTTAGTTCGGTAAATAACCATTTAGTAATACTAATTTTTTTATTGGGTGCCATTTTGTACCACTAACAAAATTTTACAAGTTTCTACATATGGCACACAGTTTTTAGTAGCAAGTAGTTCTTTAAAAATCATTTTTTTCCATTTTATTATCTGCCATTTTGTTTCGCTATATTGATTTTTACCAAAATGTTACCTCCATATGACAACTAATTTTTGACCAAAATTTAAAGTCAATCGAGTAGTTAGTTTTTTAGCTATACCGCGAACAGGCAGACCGGCAGACAGACAGACAATCCGTCGGAATTGAGAAAAGATGTTTCTCGACATCCTTAAACGGGAAGACCTTTTGCGAGGGAAGAAATACATTTAATAAATCGTTTTTACACTGACACATCGCCATTTTGTTCCGTCGTGTTGAATTCGTACCAGTGTATCTCTATATCACATTTAATTTGTCTGCATAACTTAAAGTCGATTGAATAAGAACATTTTTTACGTGGATTTTTTAAACATTTTATTTGGCCGCCATTTTTTTTTCGGCATCTTGAATTCGTGCCACAATTTTACTAGTTTATTTCTATACCACACTGAATTCTTGCACAAAATTTGAAATTTATGTAGTAAGTAATTTTTTCAGGCTGATTTTTCAAATATTTTATTAGGCCGCTGGTTTATTTTGCTATATTGAATTCATACTAAAATGTTACCTGTTTTTTCTAATATAACATTTGATTTTCGAGGTAATTTGGATAACTAGTTTTTTCAGTAATAATTTTTTAACGTTTCACTAGATCGCCATCTTGTTACGCCATATTGGATTTTAACCAAAATATTACCAGGTCATTCCCATATAACCATTAATTGTCGACCAAAATTTTAAGTTAATCGTGTAAGTAGTTTTTAAGCTATGCAGCGAACTGACAGATAGACAGACAGGCCGATGGAATTGATAAAACATAATACTTGGCGCTAAAACATGAAGATACCTAAAAGGGTGATTTTTTATAATATTACAAACCAGTCCGCCCTCTTCAATTTGTACCACAATTATAACAGTTCATCTCTATAGCATTAATTATAATTATTAGCTGTTTTATGCAGAATGTTTAAGTATTTGATTAAGCCGCCGCCGTGCGCCGTTTCGTTTCGCCAATTTGGGTTCATACTCAAAATCTTACCAGTTAATTCCTACATAGCACTTGTCCAAAATTTGAAGGAAATTGGGTAAGTAGTTCTTTAGTAATCATTTTTTTATCATTTCATTAGGCCGCCATTTTGGATTTTTACCAAAATGTTACCAGGTCATCCCCTGCCCCTAATTTTTGAACAAAATTTGAAGACAATCGGGTAAGTAGTTTTTTAGCGATGCCGCGAACAGACAAACCGACAGACAGACAGGCAGACAGATAGACTACCTGGACCCTGAAACGTAGATGAGAAAAAATCTCGGAGAGCGATTTTTTCACGATTACAGGAAACGAGAAAAAATTAATTTTTAAGCCAATATCTGCCAAAATATTGTAGATACAGCAATTATGTAAATGTAAAAAATGAAGGTCAGGATATCCTGACATCTCCTACGTTCTATGTGAACCGCATTGTCATATTTTTAATCTTACTCTCAAATTTGGAGTATTTCTGAACATTTGGAAGGAGGCAAAGATTTTTCCTGTCCTAAAAAAAACGACACTAGAACGATTGAGAATTGCTGTTCTATCTTCATCCTATCGAACTTTTCTAAAATATTTGAGATTATCTTACATAAATTCATGTTTGTCAAGGTCAAGAACAGGCTCTCCGCAAAGCAACGCGGATTTGTCTCCATATGATCATGCATTACTAACTCATGTTCACTCTTGCATTTTGTGTGTGTGATGCACTCAGCAACATAACTCAGGTCAATGTAATACATAGAAACTTCAGTAAAGAAGTGGATCAGATTGACCATTATGTGTCAATTCAGAAGCTGCAGTGATTGTTTGGCTTCTCGAACAAGCTTGTTGGACACCTCAAGTTCGCATATATTCTGCAACGTCAGCAGTTTGTCGAAATTGAGGGCTATAAGTCGGAATCATTCTCTCTAACCTCTGGGGTCTCACAGGGTTCCAACCTGGAACCTCTCCTATTTAACCTGTTTGTGAAGGGACCTTATTCAGAAGATAAACTGCTCAAAGCTTGCATACGCAGAGGTTCTGAAAATCTTCCACCGAAGAGACACTCTCACAGTATCTTTCTGCAAACCAACTGACTGACCTTAAATATCGCTAAATGCCATGTCGTTTCTTACCATAGAACAAAATTTCCCATTACCTTTGACTATTGAAATTTACATTAATTCCGCACAAAGAGCAAATGATACCTGGAGCTTCAAGAATATTGGGTTTTGCCAACAATTTATTTATGCTTTATACAAATGCCATATTGATTCGGTGGAAGTCATTCATAGAATATTCCTTAAACGTCTCATGTTCAAGGAGGATGTTATTTACCCTATTTAACTTTCTTTTTTTAAATAGAACACCCTGTATATTATCGAATTTTTGGATTCCTCGAAAAATTCTAGATATATTACATGTATAATATCCTATACCTAAGTTGAACTGTTTTTGAAATATTTTGAATTTTATGTAAAAAATGACGTTTGCAGGTCTAGACATAACTATAAATATCTGCTTATCAAAGTCTCCATTATTTATTTGCGGGTGGCTTCCTTGTCCAAAAGGATCCACTTTAGTGACCTGTGCTGATATTTTTATAATAAATAAATATAGGGTGATCAAAAACTGACATTATAAATATACTTTAAAAAATCGTTAAAAGTTACTTTTTTCAAACAGAAACCCCCAATTTTTATAATTTTATCTTATTTAACACTTAAAATAAGGGTGACTTTGTATAAAGTTGTCAAAAATTTGTAGTTTTTGAGTTATTGACGATTTAACATTTTTTAAAAATTTGTAGTTTTTGAGTGGCCATGATGGTGGAACAAAACCAATTGGTTACTATAGAAACGAAATATTTATTGTCGTTTGACAATTACCTACTAAAATATTATTTATTTATTATAATAATTATTAAACTAATATTCATGCCGGGGCGATTAAAAAAGTTTTAACAAGAAATATTTGCTGATTGATACGATAAACAGAAACCGTCACCGAACAGCGTTAAACAAATGTTGGAAAACTATAAAAATTTTGGGCATAACCAAATTTTTGGAAGACAACTTTATGTCACCCTTATTTTAAGTGTTAAATAAGATAAAATTATAAAAATTGGGGGCTTCCATTTGAAAAAAGTAACTTTTAACGATTTTTTTAAAGTATATTTATAATGTCAGTTTTTGATCACCCTATATTTATTTATTATAAAAATAACAGCACAGGCCACTAAAGTGTACCCTTTTGGACAAGGAAGCTAACCGCAAATAAATAATAGAGACTTCGATAAGCAGATATTTATACTTATGTCTAGACCTGCAAACGTCATTTTTTACATAAAATTCAAAATATCTCAAAAACAGTTGAACTTAGGTATAGGATATTATACATGAAATATACTTAGAATTTTTCGAGGAATCCGAAAATTTGATTATATATAGGGTGTTGCCAAAATTTCAAATTTTTCTAAAGCCTACTTTCTGAGAAATCGATCGCCGCAGCTATATATTCACGTATTTATATTGTTATCAGTATCTAAAGTTTTTAAACAATTATAAGCATTTAAAAAGATACAATTATAGTACCTATCTTTACATTTCTGCCTCTCTAAACTAATAAACAAACAAACAAGAATGACAAAGCAGAGAAAAGCTACTCTCCGAGATATTTTCAGATTCTCACGTTTCGGGGTCTCTAGATAGACGTGAAACGTGCGTCGGTGTGTCTGTCTGTCCGTCCGTCTACCTTTTCGGCGCATAGCTAAAAAAATACTTACCCGATTACCTTCAAATCTTGGTCAAAAATTAAAAGTCATTTATGGGGATGACCTGGTAACTTTTTAGTAAAAATCCAATAAGGCGAAACAAAACGGCGGTCTAGTCAAATGTTAAATGCTAAAAAACTTCTTATCCAATTTACTTCAAATTTTGCACAAAAATTAGGTATTACGTAGTAATTAACTAATAAAATGTTGGTATGAATCCAAAATGGGGAAACAAAATGGCGGTTTAATATAATATTTAAAAAGTTAACCTGAAAAAATTACTTAATAGATTGATTGAAAATTTTGTGTAAGAATTAATTGGTAAAACTGTGGTACGAATTCAAGATGGCGAAACAAAATGGCGACCAAATGAACTGCTTGTAATCATGAAAAAAAATCCAGGTTTTACATATCTTTACGCTTTAGCATCCCTACATGCCAAAAAATATAGTTTCTCAATTCCATTGGTCTGTCTGTAGGTCTGTCTGTCTATCTAGAGTTTCGCCGCGTGGCGAAAAACTGCTTAACCGATTGACTTTCAATTTTCGTAAAAAATTAAGGGTTATGTAAGGATGGCCTGGTAATATTTTAGTAAAAATCCAATATGACGGACAAAATGGCGGTCCAGTGAAATGTCAAAAGTTTATTGCTAAAAAACAAATTACACAATTTACCTCAAGTTTTGCACAAAAACATAGTGTTACAAAGAAAACCTGTAATATGTTGTACGAATCCAAGACAGCGAACCAAAATGGCGGCGTAATAAATTATTTAAATCTGAAAAACTACTTATTACATTTTTTTCAAATTTTTGGCATCCATTAAGTGATATAAACTGGTAAAACTGTGGTACGAATTCAAGGAGGCGAAACAAAATATCGGTCAAATAAAATGCCTAAAAAATCAAAGTAAAAAAAATCGTCTTATTCAGTTGACTTTATTGCATCAAAATCGAATGGAATAACTGGTACCAATTCAACATGGCGTTACAAAAATAGAGGTCTTTAAAACGTACATGTCCTTTTAATCCCTTTAAGGTGGGTGTAAATATACTACCATGGAAAAATACTTCATACATCCTAAATAAAATTTTTTTCTTATGAAATAACTCAAAACTGTTTTAGTAAGTGATAGAAAACGAGGTTTATGTTATTTCTAGGTACGTACAAGAGTAGAAAATAATTACTACAACCTACATTAGTACACGGCATTGCTTTTGTTATAAACAAATGAAAACTAACATTCCCATTTTTCCAGGGGTGCGGGAAAGTTCCCTGAACATTCTCAACATCTCAATTCGGGATATCACTTTAAATTTTTACATTTAAATAATTCTCTATCTACAATATTTTGGCAGATATTGGCAAAAAAAAAACATTAACTTTTGCATTTTTTGGAAGGTGCGGAGGGCCTAACAACTTTGACAGGTACAATTAAAAAAAAAATGACCAGCTTCTTAATTTTACTAAGGTTCGATCTTCCAGATAGTGGACTATTCGTTGTTTCCGTTTATAGCAAAAAATATTGATAAACAACGACACAGATAAAGTTCAAACAGAGCCCATAAATACTTCAATACAACCACCTAACGATTGGCCTTGGTAATAAAAGATTTAAAGCTCAAGCGAAATGGTTTATTGTTTCAAAGCTTCTCAGATTTCAAATTTGCTTTTCTAAATGGCTCATAAACAACTGCAATTATTATTTCGTTATGCATACCTTTTGTTATTTCTTCCGTTATATTACTTCTTGGAACATAAACTATAACAGGTTCCACTATTTTTGTGCGTAACTACTGATGCAATGCTTAGCAACAGTTTTGTTTTGAATAAGAGACCACCGGAGATGCCGTATTAACCGTAGCCATTTTCGGAACTCGTTTTTTTCGACAAAAATGTACAGTTCTATTCAGAGAAAAGTGGTACACCTAATTTATGCTTGTGTAAGTAGGATTTTCGGTGCCACCAGATGGTTTTAGTTGTCAAGTTGACAAAGCGAGATGTGTGTATAAATATAAAAATGCCTGGTCAACTATCCGCAGTTGAAAAAGCCCAGGTAATTACCAGAACAGAAGAAGGTTGGTCTATTCGTGCCCTAGCAGAGCGACACGGGAAGAGTAAATCAACCATTTTAAAAATCAAAAAACGATAGGAGGTAGAGGGAACATTAGAAAGGAAAGCAGGTTCAGGATATAACAGGGTTTCCAACTGCCCTCATAGGTCACCTACAATCCTTTTGCAGTCTCAAGGAATGCTGTGATTGCCACAAAATTTCCTGGATCGCAGCCCACTGCCAGTAGGATGATTAGCAATTCAGAATTAAAAAACCGAGTGGCTGCAAAAAATGTTGTTGACGGAAATCTTTGCCTTAATTAATTCAACCACAATTTTGGAACATGAACGTGTTCATCGATGAGAAGACTTTTCAATTCACCTATAATGGTCAAATCCGGTCAGACAACAGCAGATTTTAAGAAAAATATACGAGCGGCTTAGCTTTCAAAACTGGACGATTTTCCGTTAATGTATGAGATTTAATGCAGAATATTCTGAACCTATTTTGGAACACATAATGCTTCCATCAGTCGCCTAATTTCAGATCCAAATAACGCATTTATTTACCAACATGATAACTGCCCTGGCAATGCTGCCAATAATATAAGACAGTAGTTTCAGAATAATGTGGTATTGCCTTGGTCTTCTTATAGTCCGGATATAAATTCGATAGCCTACATTGGAGGATTGATAGTGAAAAAAATATATAGACGTAACCAGAGCCGTGCGGTGAAATTTTAAGAAAGGGAAGTAATTTTTAGAAACTTACATATTTGTAATGTAATTCAATTCTTCGATCATTTTTTGCAAATTCGTCAATTTTTCATAAAAACGTCGATGCTCCGACATATTTTGGAGAAGTTTATTTTCAATGGACAACAGCTATGTATGCGAAAGTCTCTCCTGCCCCGTTGAATTTCATAAGTTCCTTAGCGTTATTTTTTGCGCTGTCATTAGTTCTGTAAATCACTTTTAGTTCAGATCGCAGTAACACTCGGTCGAAGAACTGGCCATAATGAAGAAGAGATTTAAACGCATCTTTTGGAAAAGTTTTTCCTTTAAATGCATTAAAATTGCAGAACTCAAGGAATTTAGTTTAGAAATAGTGCGAGAATGGAAATATTTCTGCAAATATGTTCAACAAATAATTAAAATTAAAATCTCGTTTCAAACAGTCCAAAAACCCCCTCGAACTATTTATTGCTTCTGAGTACCACGTTTCATTATTTTCTATTATATTCTTAAATAGTTCGATCAGTGATTCACGATTTTCAGATCATGTTAAAACAAGTCTTCCATTATAGTTCCACCTAGTAGGAGGTACTTTGGGCAATCGTTTGTGGACAATGGAGTCCAAAGCTTGTGTACGTTTTGTTGACTTGGAAAAGACTTTTTCTTTTATGACGGCCTGTAAATGCGCTTTGGACATAATGTGTCTTTTTACAGCTTTATGGAAATTGTTTAAATATGAAAAACCAGTTTTATTCCAGAGACCTTTTTCATTTTCAAAAAGTAAACATGGCCAACAAAATAATTTACTTATATTTTCACACCTTGTTAGCCATTTAAATTGTTTTTCCGGATAAAAATGTCTAATACAATTTTTCATTTTTGTGGTTAAATTTTTCATAGGCGGTTTTGTCCTTTCTTTAGAAATTATTTGAAGCTTATCAGCGAAGTTTAATGTTGAAAGTCCCTTTATTATTAAGACACACACCACACACATTCACACACACTCTTCTTAGTAAATTCTCCAACATTTTCAACGTTATTACCGACTGCTGAAGTTGACCGTATTTGCTTAACCACGTCCGTATTATTGTCTTCCATATCGCACCATGCACGACGCGACGTACGTATCACACAACACACGGATAGCTGTTCAAACAAAGAACCTACTCTAACGATAACTTCCGCCACCACTTAAAGCACGCGACTGAAATGCAAAAATTGCAAACAGCTGGTGGAAAGTTCAATACCCTCTGGCTCGATTCACAGGAAATCGAGCATACAGAACTTGGCTGCAGAGAAGCTAGCGTCCCGCATAGGTTCTATCCGATATTCCATTGTGGCTGGGTCGGAGCCAAGGCCGCATTTATTATGGGCTTGATAATTAAGACAATATTTTAGCATTTTTAATATAAACTAAATTAATGGTTTCCTAACTTTAAGCCTCAAAATTCTGATGAACTGTGGGAGACAATCCAACAGTGCTGGGAAGAACTTGATCCCAATATTGTGGTAAATATAATTAACTGAATGCCCAACAACTGAATCAAGTAATCCAGAAAGAAGGCGCTATGATACAATATTAATTTTTTAGGTCCTGTTGATTGTTCTTTCTTATTTTAGTATTTTTGTTACTCATGTTAAATTTTGTTCTTGTTTATATTAAAGTATATCGTACACTTGTTTTATATTTCGCTATGTATTCATTTCCTCATCACAAATCAGGACCGTTCTTATGGGTGTGCACATTGTGCGTGCACAAAGGCGCACGATTCTTGGGGCGGCCAAAATAGGATAAAATTGTTTATTCATTATATTTGTGAATTAACCATAAATTTTAAAAGCGGTCTGTTTTTTAAACGTAAGTTTATTTAATAGACAAACAAATATTTTCTTAATTTTTGGTTCCAGAAAAAAGTTTGGGTTGTTATTCTTGTAGAATCAAAATAAAAAAATATTTATTGATTGATTTATCTATACCAACATAATACATAAAAAGTTCTATTTTTGAAATCGTTTATATTTGGCATTGTTATTCTTGTAGAATCAAAATAAAAAAATATTTATTGATTGATTTATCTATACCAACATAATACATAAAAAGTTCTATTTTTGAAATCGTTTATATTTGGCATGGACGGTTTATTGTGATATGAAAGTTAAGAAAATATTTTTTTGAAATTGCCCCCCCTTTTAAGACAGTTCTTCAGTCAATGGCTTACAAAAATAATAATCGAAAATTCGCCTTCTAGACTTTTCTAAATGTTCTTTAATAGGATAAAAAATGGCGAAATGTGTTTTTATTTTTTTCAGAATATATATTCAATTAAAAGTGAATGAATTCTTCATTAACGGATTTAATCCTAAAATAAATTTCTCTTTACCTTAGGTACCCCCTAGAAAATATATATTTAACTAAATGTGATTTTTAAGACAGTTCCTTTGCCAATGGCCTTTCCGTAATATTCGAAATTCCACCTTTAGGGGTGTAAAAAAATAATTTATTCTTTTACAATCTCTTTGTAGTAAATGAATTTTTTAAACGACTCTTTTGTCCACGGCTTTCAAAAATATTTTAATATTAATATTTAAAATTCCGTCCATAACTGGATCAAATGTGTTTCTACCTTTTAACAATACTTCTTTAAATAAATTTAAAAGGAGATTTTAAGATTCTTTCGTCAATGACTTAATAATCTACCATTGTAAACATGTAAAATAGTAATTTACTATTTCTACAATATCTCATCAACTAAATGAGATTTTAAAACGATTCTTTCGAAACTCTACCCTGAAGGGGTTAGAATTTATTATTTTAATAGAGAATAATATTTGTAAAAAGTCCATTAAAATATAAATGATGAATTTGCAGGGTTAGGAAAATATTTCCTTAATATTTTATGTTGTCATTACATTACATTTTTATGAATTATTGTTTTAAGAGTTACACTTGTGTTTGGGTTTTATCCATATATAACTTAAAATTGAATAAAATATAATACACATAGTACAAAATATGTATTTTTGTTTTTTTCTTAAAGAACGGTATTTGAAATCTTGGCGTCCGGACCCCTCCGAACAGCCCTGGGACCCATGTTTTGAAAGTTTGGCATAGCATAACCTCTAGCAAGTTACAACGTAAAAAAACATCAGGTGCAAAAGCCGGTTGTAAACAAATGTGATGAAAACAAGTCATGGTACGTGTACCACTTTTCTCTGAATAGAAATGGAGTAAAAATAAGTATTTTTGGATATTTTGGACATGCCAAACTCAAATAAGAAATGCGTAACACTTTTGATATATACAGGCATACCCAGAAGTCTCGCATAAAATTAATATTTCTTTAATGAGTAAGTTGTGGTGAAAACGCTAATACCGGTATATTGATTTAACCTACTTTTTTATGATATTGAGCCCATCGTCTTTTTTCGCCATAACTTAATTAAATTAAAGAAATAAGAATTGTATGCGTGACTTCTGGGTAACCCTGTGTTTGTTTAAAACTCTATGCTCAAAATCATTAAGTTCAGCATAAAAGGATTATAGAAAAGCATGTATTTGGGTCAATAATTGTTTTTTTTTCGATTTCATACTGAGTGCACTGTGTCCCTACTTTTCCCAGGTAAGGCCTTTTCATTTTAAACTCGAAATTTGCACTGTTGAAATCTTTCAACGCGTTCATTGCTCACTTCTCTGCCGTTTTGCAGGAAAAATGTCCAATGCCAAAGGAGAAAATTAATTGTCAAAAACACAACTTGCAAAAATGATTTTTTTTGGCAATATTTGCCAAAATATTGTAGGTAGAGCAATTATATAAATGTAAAAATTAAGGTGAGGATCCTCAACAAAACCGGTTCTTATAATGTTTATTGGAGAAACTCTCCAACACACAAATAACAAAATTAATTCACAACATATTATTATATTTGTAACCTTGTCCACGCCACTGACTGTTTGGTCCAAAACTAAACTCGATGGAAGCGCCGCCGTCGTATTACGTTTCAGCACGGTAAGCAGATCGGGCAGAACCGTAGAAATAGGATTAGCAGCGATGCCAGTGCTATTACCTTCGTAATAGATCTATTACCAATTGAATAATCCTTTTGCGCTATTACGCCGCCCAGAAATCTATTACGTTTTTATTTATACACATAAAAAATTACTTAATTAAATATAAATTCAACTGTATTTGTGTAAAACCGTAAAAAGAAATTCTGATCTTGTCAATTTTATTCAAAGCTAGATCTGATTTATTGCTGATGCCAAAAATTCTGAAAAAGAAGAAAATTCATTAACCTTATTTAACATTACAGGTCATCAAGGTTTTTATCTAAAAACCTTGACACGCTTATGACTTATGATCACGATACATACAGTAAATGTAAATATTGTAAATACCAAATTGTCTAATAACTTGATCCGTTCTGACTGCATTGTATAATCCACAACCGAACAAAATGCAGACATTTTATTTTAAATTTCAATTTGAAAATGTGAATTTCTCCGTTATTTTTTTACACAGCAATTGAACTTGGTCTGCCCCTCAGACAATATGGCGGCATTGATGTGACGTCACCCCTAAATATAGTAATTATTTTGTTGACTGTGAGTTTTTTAAATTTGTTAGCTATTTATATCTGTAATAGTTTCTTTTTTTTGTTTTTGTTACTCATGTATTTAAACACATTATGACCCTTTCACTATACCTATTGACAGTTTTTTATTTTATATTTTTAATAGATGTAAGTAAATGTTCTTTATTCACTTTTTTATATTTGCGTTATATTATATAAGGGTTTTTTTGTTATATTATCCTCAATATATATGGTATTATGTGTTTAGTTGTAATTTTTATATATTGATCTAGTTCCATAAATATCTATCTACAATAAAATTATTATTACTATTATGGCAGGAAAATAAGAAAATGAAGGATAATAATAAGCGTCTTTAGAGTCCTCAACTTGTGGAACCAAACTAACCTTAATATTTAAGATACATATACAGGTTGGCAGGTTGACACGTGTCAGACCACGAACACATAAGAAGAAATGTACTGTTTAGGTTGGTCATGTCTGTCACAGCTATTTAATTAATAATAATTAAACTGTTAGTAATTAACAGCTATAAAGAAAGTTAACTCAATAAAAAATCTATTATGAAATAATACAATCTATTATGAAATTTTTGTATGATTTACTACGAAAAAAATGTTAGTACTGGCAACACTGGGTTATAGTAGGGTAGGCTAGGTTGCTAGGTAGGAGTCGAATTGAACAAGAGATTTGAAAGTTGTGAGTGAAAGTGGTTGAATCTTGTATCGGCAAGTATTGTTTTATTTTGTTTATACAAATGAAATGGCATCCGTTTGTTTATGTAAGTAAAATTGCCTCCTTGTTTGTCTGTTTGGTACAGAAGGTAGAAAACCCCTTAAATGATGCGTTGAATGTTGAGATTAGCAAAGTGACGGCCCCAGTTTTTATGAACGTGAGGAAAACGTTCATCTCTCATAGGTATGAATAGTATAATGCTCACTAACCTTGATGTATTTATATTGCTATGATATGGTGCAGATTTATCGACACGTGCTGCTCAAAGGTAGGATCTAACAATATTATACTCTTTCGAACAAGATTGCGAGGATATAACCTCTCTTAAAATGTAGACAGTTTTACGAAAAAAAAAAACTTAATGTTAATACAATACCATTAACATTTTCTAAAGAGGTTCCCGTTAACTAAAGTAACTGACAAGAGTCTCGGTGAAGCGAATGCCAATTTTAGCACCAAACTTGAGAAAACCGTATATCCGCCCACTATGCTATAGTACATTCAGATATATAAAAACGTGACCACCTGACTCCTACTAGTATAATAATATAATCAGGGATTATAGTCTGTTTCAGAAATGTATACAGCAATAAAGCCTCATTAGGTATGCAAAAGGACGACAGGGTGACCCACCAATAATGTATGCCACTTCCATAGTTTGGCATTGATCTCATTGTAAAATTCTTTCCTTTTATCAAGTGTAGGTAGTAGCACCCGGTTTGGAGCAATTTATGCCTTTTGCCTATTGTTATTCGTTCATAAACAATGAAAATGGTAGGTCAAAGGCGTGCGGTTGGAGAGTTATAGAACTAATTTAAATTTAAAGAAATTTTATTTTGACCAAATACAAATTATATATAATATATACATAATACATATAGATAAAATAGTTATTATTATACAATTAAATTATAATAGATTATTTTCTTCTTCATCTAAGGAACTGTCATCACCTCTTAACATTATATATAATGAAAGTCGACTCTTTAATTATCTGATCGATCAGGTTGTCAAAATCCGACATTTTCTCCTGTTTAATCACATGCTGGATTGCTTTTCGCCAGTTCTCTGGTGTCAATCCCTTATTGGCTTGATCAAACAGCAGCTTAACATCTTTCATTTAAAAGTCGTGTTTTATCTTCGTACAAATCCTTTCAGTTGCGCCTATATAAGTTCTATAGAATTTAGTTCAGGCCTTGTTGAAATCACAGTGACAGGCCTTCGATGAAATCTTGGCGGGCACTGGTCAAATTTTTGTCTTGCCACATTTTTTGTAGTATATAACTTCATTGGTCTCCTCAAGGTAAAAAAATTTTCTGCTTCCTGCGGTACTGCTTTATACTTCTCTAGTATTTTCGTCGCCAGCAAACAATTTCATCGCTTTCCAGTCAACGTGTTTTTCGGTTATGCTTTTCCCAGGAAAAAAAATAAGATTTCTCTAATTATCAAAAGAATACTGTCATCTTGGCAAAGCTCCATCAAAATTTTATCTAAAGTGTGTATTTCTTTTTTAAAATAAAAAGAGGAAACTTCTCTTCGAATTGCACATTTGCTGTCTTCATCAAGGATTTTTGCTGGTCTTCCTGGAATTTTCTTGGCAGGTTCCACTTGACTTGCAATAATTTGAAAACGGTGGTCTTTCCAATTCCTGTCATTCGGGAACATCTTTCGATCAAAATACAAGAGTTCTAACCACACTACACCACAACTTGTTACGTTCTGGACGCGCGTTTCGCTAACCAAGTTAGCATCATCAGCAGATGATATAAACTAAAGTAACTTATCCTAACCGAGACTATTTATAGGTAAATGTGGTCACACTTGGTTGCACCCGACTGCACCGTTGTCAAGTAAACAATAGAGGGGACTATAGGGAATAGGCCCTCTGTCTTTATTTAGTGCTTTCTTACCACATTTAACTATTTCTATACTCTCAAATGTATCCAATAATCTATTATTAGCTACATTTTTAATCAACTTAAGATTATTTATTCCTATTCGGTGATTGTTTTCCAAAGCATGTTGGGCAACGCTTGACTTTTCTGTTCTTCCGTATCTTAAATGTGCCATGTGTTCTTTAAAACGAATGTTTATGGAGCGTTTAGTTTGCCCAACATATTTTAGATCGCAGTCATTACAGCTAATTTTATAGATCCAACTCCTCTCCCTCAGCTATATTTTTAATCCGATTCATTTCATTGTTAAAACGTTCTTTACTTAGTAGAAAATTGACTAACCTGTGAGTTAAGAAATGGAATGCTGCCATTTTGTGTTGACGGCAATGAAATGAGTCGGATGTTATATATCTATCAGTATTTAGTAACAAGGGAACATCTTTCAACAATTTCTTGTAGAGTAAAACTAGGGTAATCGTGTTTTATGCAATCGTGTCCATTTAAAATAATATCTTTTTCACTCACTGATAGTGGACAATTATTAGAACATCTTTTCGTTGCAGTGAATGTCGCCATTTTATTAATATTCTGGGGGGTCCAGCGCTTGCATGCAGGATATTTTTCCGCTCCTTAGATAATTTTAAGATGTAAAAAATATACAGTATGTACTCAACACAATATGTCTTTTATTCGTATAAAATAAAAAGGGGTTGTTGGAATAACGAAAACTATTAAAAAAAAAATACGTACATAAATATACATATCAAATGTTACAGGTATAAAAATTAAAAGCAACATTACGAAAAAACAACAGAAAAACTATAAAAATACACGTCTGGCTTTTAGAGAAACAAACTCGTTGATCATTTAGTTGTGATCGGTGGCTTCACAAATTTTAATCGGTATTATGGCTAAATCTGACAACCGTTCTTGGCTCATGGATGTTCTTAGATCATTTTTTATAATTTTTAGCTTCGAAAAATTTCTTTCCCCTGAAGCTACTGATATAGGTAGGGTTAGAAATATTCTAAGGGCAATAAATAGGTTTGGAAATAAAGCACTTTGTAATGATATTCAAAATGTCTAGAGGTGAGTCAGCAGCTGTATTAGAATTGGGATTTATAATTTTGTAAGACATAATTTCGTTATATAAATCAATTCCTTCATTATCTTTGCATGTATTATCATCATGTCTCAAAGCTATATCCAAATCCATGCATGATTGCCTTATTTAACACAACACAACAACATTTAACACAAACGAATAAAGTTTTATTTATGGAGGCTCGTGCTGTTGCTGTAAAATTAAAAGTGAGTGGTAATGAAAGTGTTTATTTGTGCTGCGTCTACCTGCTTCCGGGTGATGACATAGCTAGGGTAACTTTTATGTCAAAATTGGGCTGGATCACTGAAAGTGTGAGTAATAGTAAAATTATAATATGCCGAGATTTTAACTGCCCTGGCCTTCACTGATGATAGCTATTTAGTACCTTCGAATGCAGATGTAAAATCTGCAGATCTCGTTAATATGCTTTCCTTTTTCGGGGTGGTCCAGTTCAACTATTTAAGAAATAGGCTAGGAAAAACATTAGATTTAATACTGTCAAACGACTATAACACAATTAGATCTATTTCTCAATGTACATGTCAGATGGTGCTGGAGGATCCTTATCATCCAAGTTTGGAGTTTTTTCTTGATATAGGGTTCGCCAGATCACTGCACATAACCAAATTATAAGTTTTTAAATTTTCATAAAGCTAATTATAATATTATAAATGACGCAATACTCAGTACCCATGGAATAATTTACTTAGTAGTAATAACTTAGAAACTAACATTCTAAAATTTTATCACAGAATAAATAATATAATATCGGAATTTGTTCCAACTGGTTACCGTAACAGTAAATATCCAGTATACTTTTCTAGTTCCACCATTAAGGTGATCAAAGAAAAAAATAAATTCCGTAATAAATGGAAAGTTTATGGAAGTTTGAGTGATTTAAATACTTTTAGAACTCTTAGAAGCCGTTCAAAGACACTAATTAGAGAAGACTACCAAAATTATATCAATCATATTGAAGCGGAAATTCCCACAAATTGCAAAAAAATTTTGTCTGCTAAACGCAGAAAAACAGATATACCTTTGGAAGTGTATTTTGAAAACTGTACAGCTAGTAATAATAATGATGTTTGTAACCTTTTTGCAACTTTTTTTAAATGTGTATTTGAGCCAAAAACTAACAACATAATAACGTCAGAGAGTTTTTCAGGAAATGCGACTTTCAGTCGACTTCAATTGTGTGAGTCGGAGGTTCTTTCTGTGCTTAGAGAACTGGATCCTAAAAAGGGAAGAGAGGAGGTTCTGATGGCATTCCGGCTATATTTGTCAAGAAATGCGCCAATGGTTTATGCCAACCACTTCTAAAATTATTTAATCAATCGCTCCATAAGGGCCATTTTCCTACTATATGGAAAAGGGTCATTGTTGTGCCCATCCATAAGTCTGGTGATAGGAGTAACATAAAAAATTATAGACCGATCTGCAAACTCTGTACGTACGGGAGCACTCCGTTACAGTTGCGGGATCCTCGTCTGATTCATTTATCTCGACATCTGGGGTACCCCAAGGGAGTCATCTGGGACCCTTACTCTTTATCATTTATATAAATGATATCAGTAAATGCTTTAAATTTTCGAATTATTTATTTTATGCGGATGACCTGAAGATTTATAAAGTAATACAAGATAGCGTCGATTGTCAGCTATCAGATCTCGCTAAGATTGAACAATATTGTTCTACTAATAGTCTACATTTAAACACTGAAAAATGTTTTACAATTAGTTTTACCTGTAATCACCAAAAAGTGATTTTCAATTATAGTTTGAATTCAAACCAGCTTCGTAAAGAGGGCCAAGCAAGAGACCTAGGCGTTATCTTCGTTGATAAGATGCTTTTTGATAAACAAATTGACAATATTGTTAATAATCCGTTTAGAATGTTGGGATACATAAACAGGCAATCGAAAGCGTTTCAAAATAATAGTACTTTACTGACCCTCTATCAAGCTTATGTTTTTGGTCGACTGAATTTCGCATCCTCTGTTTCGGATCCCATGTATGATGTCTATATTCAAAGAATGGAGCGCGTACAGAACAAGTTTTTAAAATCTTTGGCATTTAGGAACAACATGACCACAGATTACAATTATTTACGTAAAGAATTTAATCGTTGATGAATGATGATATCGCTTTTCTGAAAAAAATTATTTGTTGCCAAGTCGATTCAACTGATCTTTTATCCCAAATTCCAATAGCAGTTCCTCAAAGAAATCTAACAAACACTCGTTCGTTTGTACCTCCTATAGCTCACACTAATAGCTGTGCAAACTCTCCTATATTTAGAATGTTAAATTCTGCAAATGTTCACTGCGATAACATTGATTTGTTCTGTATGTCCTCCAAAAATATTAAAAAAGCTTTAAAGGCCGATTTTCTAAATGGGTATTAAGACAAGTTTTTTTTTCAGTATTGATTATATTGTACAGGGTGTTCCAGCGAGGACTGAACAGGGATCTATTTTCGACCTTCCTTGTATTTTGGAAAAATTCAAAATAGCCAATCGATGTATTTTTTCTTGTAGAATCCAAAAATATCTTCGAAAAAATATTTGAACCAGAAACAAAAGAGTTACGCTATGCATCAGGTGTTTTTTAAATGGAATGTATCGTTTTTTATACGATTTTTGGAAAGAGTGATTTTTTTTATGTCCGTTCTGATTAAAAGATTTGATTTTGCGATAGCTGTTTATATTACATTTTAATGTTTTACAAACAAGCTTCACCTGTTTAAAATATACGATAGGTTGGTATAGGTGATCAAGGTAAAATGACGTTTCAATGCTTTGTCAATAAAAATTGATATTATTTTAATTATTGTCGAAGTCTTCACCTAAAAAATATATATTTGACTCTGATCGAAATGAAATACTCTTTGGACGAGAGACTACAGATTGTTATGCTATTTTACAAGTGCCAAGAAAATGCAAGAGAAGCAAGAAGAAGATTTATTGCAAATTTTCATAGAAATATATCCATCAATACAATTCTAAGGATAAAAAACCTATTTGAGGAAAATAAAACTTTACATGATAGAAAAAGAAATATACAAAGAAGAAATCGAGACCAGGCCATTATAAATTATTTTCAAGTTAATCCAACCAAATCTATTTCGGATGCAGTTCGGGAAGTTCAGTACGGTGGCGGTGTAAGGCGCAGAAGAGTTACCCGAGGGACTGTTCACAGGACTCTGAAAATTCATAAATTTAGGCCTTTTCGTATCCTTCCACTTCAGCACCTAACACCGGCACAAAAAGAAGTTCGCTTCCAATTTGTTTCTCAAATGGTAATTCGGCAAGAAAACGAAGACCCTGATTTATTCAAAAATATTGTGTGGACCGACGAAGCTACTTTCACAATATCGGGAGTATTCAACAGACATAATAGTCACCACTGGGCCGTTGAAAATCCAAAAAAGTTCCAGACTATTAAATTTCAAGGGAGGAATTCTATGTTTGGTGTGGGATAAAAAACAATAAAATTTTGGGACCAATATTTTTTAACCGGACTTTAAATGGGCACAGATATTATGAGTTTTTAGAAAACGAAATTGAAAATTTTCTTACCATTGGCAGAATATCAGAATTTAATTTGGCAACATGATGGGGCGCCTCCTCATGCCGTGCATGATGTGGTTCAATTTTTAAATCGGCGCCATAACGAATGGATAGGGCGAAATGGAACATATGCTTGGCCGCCCAATAGCCCCGACCTCTCAGTTTTGGATACATTTCTTTGGGCCATTTGAAGAACGTCGTATACAGACAACGAAACGAAAATCTTCAAGAGATCATGGGAAAAATTGTCGATGAAATAAACCGCCTTAACCAGGAAAATCATATTGTAACAGCAAATTTAGAAAGGCTACAAAGGGGTTATCGATGTTGTTTCGAGAAAAACGGCGGTCACATTGAAAACTTATATTATTAGTACTTTTATTTTATTATTTAATAATTATTTTTTATTGAATTTCTTTTTCTATCATGTAAAGTTTTATTTTCCTCAAATAGGTTTTTTATCCTTAGAATTGTATTGATGGATACATTTCTATGAAAATTTGCAATAAATCTTCTTCTTGCTTCTCTTGCATTTTCTTGGCACTTGTAAAATAGCATAACAATCTGTAGTCTCTCGTCCAAAGAGTATTTCATTTCGATCAGAGTCAAATATATATTTTTTTAGGTGAAGACTTCGACAATAATTAAAATAATGTCAATTTTTATTGACAAAGCATTCAAACGTCATTTTACCTTGATCACCTATACCAACCTGTCGTATATTTTAAACAGGCGAAGCTAAAATTTTAGTTTGTAAAACATTAAAATGTAATATAAACAGCTATCGCAAAATCAAATCTTTTAATCACAACGGACATAAAAAAAATCACTCTTTCCAAAAATCGTATAAAAAACGATACATTCCATTTAAAAAACACCTGATGCATAGCGTAACTCTTTTGTTTCTGGTTCAAATATTTTTTCGATGACATTTTTGAATTCTACAAGAAAAAATACATCGATTGGCTATTTTGAATTTTTCCAAAATACAAGGAAGGTCGAAAATAGGTCCCTGTTCAGTCCTCGCTGGAACACCCTGTACAATATATTAAGCAATAGATTATAATATGTAGCTGTATAGTTTTAGGTACATGTTAACGATTAAATTAACATGTAAATAGTGGACACAATTTTGTGGGCTGGACCTGTATGTGTCCCAAAGAGACATAAATAAATAAAATAAATTACTTCTGTGTCTAAGATATGAAAGTTGCATACAAATTCAAATAAATCGTAGCATTTATAAATTCCCTTAAACCGTCTTTGTAAAAATTGAATGGTTGTGTCCAGGATTTGAAAATAGAAATTTATTTTAAATTGTTGCTTAGTACTCAAAACAGTTTCATCAGTGCTTTCATAGGAAAATTGAAGCCTGGTTTTTTTGACGTGACATATGTGACGCACAGGTCAAGCACCCGGTCATACACCCAGGCTGACATCATGAACACTTGCCACTGTATAATATTGTCTAGTTTGCACTTTTGTATATATTTAAGCAAATTGTAAAATAATTAACTTCACTTGCAGTTAACCTTCGAGCATTTGCATGTAGTTACTCTGTTAGTCAAAATTGTAAATTTTTATTTTTTTCGAAATAAATTGTTTTTAAAAAGTGATTTTCGAAAGTAAGATATTTAACTGGCGCAGTCGGTAGGATAGATATGTGACGCACAGGTCAAGCACCCGGTCATACACCCAGGCTGACATCATGAACACCTGCCACTGTATAATATTGTCTAGTTTGCACTTTTGTATATATTTAAGCAAATTGTAAAATAATTAACTTCACTTGCAGTTAACCTTCGAGCATTTGCATGTAGTTACTCTGTTAGTCAAAATTGTAAATTCTTATTTTTTCGAAATAAATTGTTTTTAAAAAGTAATTTTCGAAAGTAAGATATTTAACTCGTGTTAAGGAAAATGTTTTCTCTACTTCGTTCTTTTCGGCTTCTGACGTAGCTTCACCGATGAATGATTAAAATTCTTTACCGGATAGCTTTTGAATAAAAAAATTAATAAGATTATTCCTTTATGACATTCGGGTAAATTCACATTTTCACATTAAAATAGAACAAATGAATTTAAAAGTTTTCATTTTTTTTTTGATAATGACTGTGCGGCGTGCTTAGTAGTTATATCTCTTGAGTCATCATTTATCAGATAATTTAAACTTTTACAAATGCCCGGGGAACTTGATTCAAGGTTTTCCTTCTCTTATCGCGCTTTTCTTGTATCTGGCTTATCGCTAATAAATTAACACAGTTTAAGCCACCGACGTCGTCGCCGCTCAACTGGCTGATACCACTCAAAAATGGTTTGATTAAAATATTTGATCTGGTGTCTTCGTGTTGATAGGAATTCTTTACATTGCAAATAAAATAAAAAATATTACATGGATAATCATTATACGCTTCGCGGGAGTTTTCCCTGTAACGAATTTGGCGCCCTTAACTTTTGCGCCTGCGTGCGGTGCATTCGGTGCATACCCGCCAGGACCGGGCTCGAATATTCTTATAATACTGATAACAGTATGACGTAACAGCAAATACTAACATATTTAAAACAACTTGTGTTTTATTACCTACCTCCATTAAGTACTAGCCTACTAGTACTAATGTACTGAGTAATAAATGTAGTCTACAGAGTAATAAAACCTCATTAGGTATGTAAAAGGACAGGGATTTAAAAGGATCTATATTATTATTTCTATAAACAAAGTTTATCTACGTCTAGAGACGTCCCCAAAATTCGGCCAAACTTGACGGAATTCCCCATTTTATTACTCTATGCATTTCTGAAAAAGACTATAAGTGCTGTAAATTTGGGAGTTTGTTGAAACAGGTCCGGATCCCGTATTTAATTAATTATCTTCGATTTGAAATAAAAACAAAATATGATATCACTAGCATATCATTAGTTTTATTTATTACAGTTTACTCATTACTCACTATTGAAAATACTATCACTATCGCTATTATTATCATCTACATTAATAATAATTAACTGTTCTATTACACTTAAAAGTGTTTTTTGAGCTTCCTGCATCTTAAAATACAAATAACTAGGCAAGACGGTACATTTGTAATTAGCTTTTAAATTTATCACATTTACTCCAGAGGTCAAGACATTAAAGATATTTTGAGTTTTATTACCCAGTTTTTTTTTGAGGCAAAAGCGCTTAATCCAAACATTTTATTTTTTTGATATGTTCTATCCGAAATTGTCTTTCGTTAAAAATTTAAAAAAAAACCGCAAAATCCGAGATACCTAAGCCTGACAAGTCCCAATAAATTTACTAAAAATGGAAAATAACACAAGGCGCCAATTCTTTATCACTGCTTTATCGTTTTAGACCCTTTGGCCTGCTCCTACGAATTAGAAAACATAGTATAGGATATAAGTAACGTTAGTTTACACTTGTCAACGATCAGAAATACATCGCTGTTTGAAACGTTGTGAATAATTTACAGTAAAAACAATGCAACTCTAATAAGCGGAGTTTATTAAGGGTTTCTCTTGTTTCAGGCTATGTTTCTTGGTACGATGAATGCACCTGTTGCCCATATGGGTACCACATCGACTTGGACTTCGTTCGGTACTGTGAATCCATTAGTAAAGAGGACAAGAATCGCACGGGTTCTATCAAGCGAAGGAAAGACAGACGAAAGCAAAGGCAGAGTATGGAAATGATGCTGGGTTTGACACCACCTGTTTTGGCCGTTTTAGATGAAGCATATAAAAAGGTAAGACTTATTTGCTCTTACCCTGTTTTGTGAGTTTTCTTTGCCATTTTTATTACTTCAAAAAAAATTATTTTCTTTTTAAATGTATATTCGTTTTGTGTGTCATCATCTAAATTTGTAAGTTGCAGTTAATGTCATTTATTGTAATTCAAGAAAATAAAAATATTTCAAAAATTCTACAATTCTCAAATCTGGCACAAGTTTCTATCCGATCTGATATACCCTGCCAGTTATATTTAGAAATAAACTACCATTTAAAGCTAGATACCTTCGCCTATCAAAACCGTTACCCTGTATCTTTTAAAACTAACACAAATTTGAATTCTAATTAGAAGAGAAAATACACTAGTCAACACTTATTTATTACTGATTTTTAACATTCATTTCAAATGCATATATTTTTGTTATTATTCATTATATTATTATTTTTTGAAGTCGGTTAAAAAACCCCTAGATACAAATTTTCATTCAAATATCACGATTATGTTAAAAGTTATTCACATAAAACAAAAACATAAATATCACTTTGACACCCTGTATCTCCGTTAAGGGGTATATTAGGAAAAAAGTCTATAGGAACTTACACCCTTTTTGTTTTTCACAAACTACCCAAATCCGACAGATTGCCCACATATTCTGGGACACCCAGTATATCATAAAATATGTTATTCTGCAAAAAGTTCTTACTACCCCGTGTGTTATTAGAATTCAATAAATAAGATTGAATATACAGGTAAAAAACCAATTAAAATAATTAACACACTGTATCCTGAAAATAAAGCTGTTTTGTATCTAATAAGTGGATTTTTTTCTTATGCCAAAGAGTCTGCCATGTTTTTGAAAAATCCTGTATTTAGAATAGTCTTAAGAATTAACATTAATTTAACTTACACCAGTGTTTGTAAGTAAGCGTTCAATAATGGATTTGTAATACATATCTCCTAAGAACTAAATTAGAAAGAAAGTAATCAGATTTTCGAGTACTCTAAAATAGTATTTAAATGAAGTTTAATTTAATTAGCTATTATTAGTATGTGCCTTCAGGTAACGGCAACCTCCTCTTATTTTTAGCCCAACGATTTGCAAGAATCGCCAAAAATACTTCAAAAACAAGCATCACAATCGACGACACAGACTTTTCATTTCAACGATGGTTTTGATGACGCCATTTCGGATTTTGAAAGAACCTTACAAAGATCCAAAAACAAATTGCCGAATAGTCTAAATCTGCCAGATGTTACCGCTGTTTCAGGTTTGTATATATTTTATATTTATTTGACAGCAAAGAATATTATAATTCGTTCATTTTTATTTTGGCTTTGACACGTGATAATAAAAGCGAAAAACCTCTCTGGTTTGAACAATAGGCTACAAAATGAGCAAAAGTTTCAAACTCGCACTTAAATATTTCTAAAAGTTATTAACAAACTAAAATTAAAAAAAGAGTTTATTTTTTTGCAAATAACTCGGATTGAAACTTCCCCGTGTTTCTTAAACATCTGAATCAGCAACAGTAAGATGTTTAACAGTGAGAATTGGTGCCGAATACATTTTTTCTTTTAAAATACCCCAAAAGCCGTAATCCATTGGGTTCAAATCCGTCGAGCGCGTGGGCCAAGTGCATCCACTCCTCGTCCGATCTATTTTCGGTGGAAATTTTCATGTAGTCAAACCCTTACTTCCCTTAAAAAGTGCGGTGGCGCACCGTCGAGCATGCACCACATATGTTGTCGTGTTAGAATAGGGAGATCGTCTAAAAATTCAAAAAATGGTTTCTGAGAAAGTCCAAATAACTGTTGTCGTTTAATTATTCTGGTAGATAATAGCGCCCTATGAAACCGCTTCCTATAAGGCTTGCCCAAACATTTTTTTTAAAATGATGTTGAACATATACTATACTATCTGGAAAGCCGTAATAGATACGAAAAAAAGTGTCATACAAAAGTTTCTTTAAATTTGAAGTTCTTTTAAAACATAATATTTCCATGTGTACAGGGTGTCCCAATTTTGCTGAGATGACATCAATTATAAAATTTTAAATGGGACACCCTGTATTTTTGTCCATTATTTTAATAAATAAACATCAGTTACCAATTTAAACTATAGTCAATTTTTACGTAGTTTCCTAGATAATTAAGGTTATTTGTGATTTTTTGAAAACTGGAGCTATTTTTCAAATCACCATAAAAAATAGCAAACATCTAAAATTGGGCGTTTGGGTGATAATTTCCAGTTTATAGAGCAACAATGCATATACGGAATACAAAATTTTTGTCTACACCTACAGGGTATATATCTCAATTATTTCTTGA